>DWON01005907.1:0-14420 GCA_018251015.1 Phocides pigmalion okeechobee
AGACTAGCAAACGGATGAAAAGTTTTCTTTCTAAAATATTCACAACACACTGGTAATTTATCCCATAATCATTTATTTTACAGACACAACTAAAAGAGAAGCAAACGGACAAAGAGTTCTCTTTTTAAAACATTCACAACACACTGGCAATTCGTCCTCTAATCACCTATTATACAAATACGACTAAAAGACTAGCAAACGGATGAAAAGTTTTCTTTCTAAAATATTCACAACACACTGGTAATTTATCCCATAATCATTTATTATACAACTACCTTAAAATCCCTAAGATCAGTAGGTAAGATACTCAGAGAAAGAATCAAATCGATCAACGTCGAAATTCGAATTCATTCGATACAATCGCGGTCTGTGATTGATGTATTCATGTAATGTACCTGGCGTTTTTAGAGAACAAAGAATCGCTGCCTTTAGATTAAACGCAAATATAAATGTGTACCTATCTGTGGTATATGTTACTAAAGATTGCGAAAACCAGCTAAGTATTATTTTATTAACTATTAGTTTTGAAGTTATCAGTTCTTTTTACGCATATAAAATCATTTAGATCAAAGTAGTTCAGGCTTATTTCTCATAACGAATCTATCTAAATATTATAAAACAAAGTCTCCCGACGCGTCTGTCTGTTTCTCAGAGATTTCCTCACAGTTTTCAACAACAGGTAGAATGATTCCTAAAAAAGGTTTTGGTGCCTAATAAGTTAAGTTTTTTTATTGAGCGAGAAATTATGTAGTTAAATTCGATATTCTTCTGTTTCTAATTGTTAGTTTTCGTAACTAGGTAATTACTGGATATATGTATGAAAGAAAGATAATGTAAATTAATATAAACTCTATTACCTGAGCGAAGCTGGGCCAGGTCGCTAGTATTTGATTAATAGTATACTTTGAGCAAAAATGTATGTCTAAATATGTAGTATAAAATTTCTAGAAAACCGAAAAAGAAAGAAAAGAATGGTTTATTGGAATGTTTTCTAATGAAGACTTGTAAGCAAAACCACGGGCAAATAGCAGTGAATTATATGATGCCTATAACTATAGTATCTAATATAATACCGTAGATTTTGAACTATACACAAGTTAGAGCCAATTTAATTACATCCTGTCGTGTTGTCTCTGTCACTCCTATGAAATAGTTCCACTGTTATTGAATTGTCCCAATTCGAAGGCTCTATTGTTATTCGTTGAATTAATCGTTACAGCGATCCCAAGAGGCTTCTTGTTATCAACCCTGTCACATTCGCTTTCAACAAGAGAAGGGTTTAGGCAATAATCGACAACATGGCGCAGTCACTATACCGATTCGTCATGCGGTCTCAGACTCGATCCCCGGCCAGTTAAATAATTAAAAAATAAATGCAGATTTTAAATTTATATTATCGCGGAATTTATATATTATACTCATCCCATATACCATCACCATCTATCAACAGTTTCACCCGATCACGAGTCATACAACTGTTGTAAATATCTGCAATCAACATAAAAAAAAATGTGAGTACCCGGTACATAGTAAGATACATACCCGGTACATAGTAAGATAGATACATAGTAAGATTATTATGGGTTTTTAGAAGTTGGATGTTCAAAGATTGATTTGAATTAGAATATAATTAAGATCGGCTTTAACGGTGAAGAAAACATCGCGAGGACGCCTGCAAATCTTTTGCTTTGCAAATAAGGTTCTCAAAATGTCTTTCGTCGACTCTTCTCCAAAACGCCTTACGAGTCGGTGGTAGATTATTGACGTTCAAAAAGAGTTCTGTAAAGAATCTACTTTGAATAAAAATATTTTGATTTTTTGAAAAGTTTGTGAAGCCTACTAATTCGAACTCAGATAACATGATGTATCATGCCGAAATTCATCTCGTTCTGTGACTAAACTCATACGTAGAAATCGAGCTACTGTTACTGCCATTCATGGAAATCTTTAACTAACTTCAAATAGGATTGAATTTAAACGATTGAAGTTATCGATACGATATTTCTTTTGGAAAAAAACATTTTGATAGAGTCATATTGAAGGGCTGACAACTCAGAATCAAAATTCAAGTAAATATTTTTATTCAAATAAGATTTTTACAAAACTCTTTTTCACTCTCTTTGACTAGATAGACAGGCGGAGTTTCATACGAGTGGGCAAATGCTTTTGGTTTTGTACTACCTATTACATTTTATATAGTATATACCAAGTTATTTAGTCGCATGGATATATTTTATACTTATTTTATAATATGTGACCACCTAAATTAAACCCCTATACGAGACCGAACCCTAGATTGAGAAACGAGGGTCTAGGTAACACAAGACTAAACGCAATTCCATTCCTATTACATAACTATTTGTCTCAAAATACGGGATAGAATTATGTAGACATTCAGCAAGACACTTAATTAGAAGGGAGACAGAATAAATTAGGTAGCAAGTACCTATTTTAAACGAAAGGGACGTAGAGACAATTTTTAGCTTGTGCTTGTAACTTTAGGTGCTGGTAAAATTACTGTTTACTTCGTTTATAGTGACCTAAACTGTTTATTGAACACAAAATTGTTACGCAAAAACCTTACCTGTTTACTTACAAGGTAATGACTTGTAACTTTAGGTGCTGATAAATTACTGTTTCTTTTCTTAGGATGTTACCTAAACTGTATATTGAACAATTGTTAAGTACAAAGACATATTTTATATCGAAATAGTACGAAACGAGCGTTACTACTCCTGAGAACTGAGATTGTCCACTCGTTTATAAATGTAGTCAGTAACCGCACCTCTTCAAAAGTAACACAAGTAATGCTTTACGGAGGAGTATAAAGACGGTGATGGTACAACCCCAATCGAACTGCAGTGTTACCACGTTGAATTATTACATTTGTTATGCACATATTTAATTACATTTGTTGCATTTATTACGTTTATTACCTTAATTATAATAATTAATACATTTATTATATTTATTACATTAATTATATTTAAAGACCTTGAATGAAAAATGAAACTCAACACATTCAGCTGATCCCAAATTAGGAAGAGCTTCTAATATGTTCAACTAATACCATCGCGGAATGTACATACATATATGTACATTTTACTATATAAAGGGTACTCATTATTTACTTATTCACTATTTACGATTTTTAATTGACGATAATTCTAATTCGTTGTTATATAGTAAAAAAGCTTCTACGGTGTCCAGATAAATAGTAAACAAACATACATTTGTGCTAAAGTAATAGTTAATTTACGTAATGCACAAACAGTACAAAGATCAGAGCGATAAAGTTACAATTATGTTGTGTAGAACGCAAATAAGGAAAATGAACTAGACGTGGGGTAGATAGATTAATCTGTCACTAGCACCTGTCAACAGTGTCTCCCGTCACCGCAATTTAAACATACATACATATTTCTAAATACATAAATAAGTAATGTTACACCAGGATATAAAACAAACACTTGTGCCCATTATTAATTGGATGGGAATCGAACCCACAACCTCCGGTTTAGCAGTCAGCATCACTAACCACTAAGACATGAGGAACAAATACCTGTGGCAATTACACTAATATTTGACCTGGATGGGAATCAAACCCACAGTCCTTGGGTTAGTAATTAGGGTCTTTAGACACCAGCCAGAGACTTAACTAAAAATATGCTTGTTTCATCAGATAATTTTGTAAACATAACTTCAAATTAAAATCTAAACTGACTAATCGTCAAACTTTTAATTTATAGCAAAAAATTTAAATCTTAAATTTTATGAACTGATCTGACCGATAATTCACATCTGTCAGAGCCTCTAAGATAACGCTCACAGAGATATTCGGCTTAAGATTTGCGAATATCGCTAAACTGTTAGTTAATTAACGCGATTTGAGGACGCATTGATTACAAATTCGCTTACTACTCGTAACTTTGCCTGCAACTTTGCTTTCTCAGAAGTCGGTATTACGAAATTTCATACAACTTTCTACCCCTGGTTTACCTCCCTAGAAGGTATTAAGAAAATTTCTTTCTAAGTTATGCATTCTGTGCTAAGTTACACAACGTAAAAACTCATCTTCAAAATTTCAAGATTGTAGTTCTCATTTATATATAGATTACATATATTTTATTTTAAATTTCCTACTTTGACGTAACATCCAAAAAAAATTTCCATTACTTGGAAATAGCAAACGAGCATGCAGTTCTCCTGATGGTTTATGATCACTGCCACCTCCAGACATCTGTATCCATTTCCCGATAAAACCACCATCAAATTATCCCATCTGACGTCCATCACAAAGGCATTGCTAATCCTGAAGGCAAAGAAGAATGCGTTATATATAAGTGAACTGGCAACCACATATCTCCATCCAAACATAAGAATTGCCTCATTTAAGAACGGGTGGTACTTCCCCGGCCAAAGTTTGTCTTTGAAAACTCTCATTTAAATTAGATAAAAACACCAATTCTCTACTGTTCCAATAATTACACTTTAATTAGTGATTAAGTGAGGACAGATTTGTTAACGAGGGTAATTTAAACGGTCTCCATAATTTTATTGCTTAAGTTTACATTGAGCATACTGTTCAGAGTTAGGTTGAGTGTAATTATAGCAACTTGTGTAATTATTTTTGCTTTGAAGTTTCTTGGGTACTGAGTTAACATCGTTATGGTTAATATAGAAGCTTCGTAGAGGATGCCAAATTCTGTCCTTATAGTTGTTTCACTGATAACCTATGTCGTACATAAGAACTTAAAAGATGTTTTGTAAACCCACCAAATGGCGGACAAAATTGCGTGCCGTCAATCGAATACGGTTTTAAACTAATATCACCACGGAATTTATAATAAAAAAATAGACAAATCGAATGTTCTTTACATAATAATAATACTACGTAAAAATGTTTGTTACTCCTTCTCATAATAAACGAACTGAACGGATTTTGATGAAACTTTACGGACTACGTAACTTAATAGCTACTAAAGTTATACTAATAACTTACAGATTAGACCATGTAGACTACAATCTATTAAGATATTTTGTTACTAAGCGATAATATAATGATAAGTATCAAGTGTGACAGAATGTTCTCATCTTCTGTTATATCGCTTTGTGTTGCCTAAGCCGCTAAAATAACAGGAAGATAATGCATTCTGGAACTCGCTTAAACAGTTTCATGTAAAAATCGTAGTCAAAGTCAAACAAAAGAAATGGTTTTTATCGTATACAGAGAATTACGATTTCTATTGAACGCGGGAATGCACCTAGTGTTCTTGGAACCATACCGCATAGACACGAACTCCCTTTAGATTGTTTAGGTTACGCTAGGACTATAATCAGTACAGTTAGTTTTAAAGAAAAATTAAAATATCAAGTACCAATTTTAACAAAGAGATGCCTTGACCGAAGCTTTTTCATCTAAATATCATACTGTTTCTATTTTATTTAGTCGTTATGCCTTTAACCTTTAACGAAACTATTCATAGATATATCATACTATATTCAAGAGATCGTAGAATCTCTTCGCCGTTAACTAAAACTGAGACTAGAACCTTAAACTAAAGCTTTAGTGTAGAGGATGCGAATGCTGAGATAAATGAAGACGCCATCAAGAACCGTTCTCTCGCCGGATAAAATAAACTTGAGTGAGGCGGCGCACGTTAAGCGTGGCTTGAGTAAACAGAATACTTACTTGTCATGTCTTACGAACTTGAAATTCAGTTAATCTAGTTAACAGTTAAAGAGATGTTTTATGTGGAAGCTGGGTTTTTATATCAAAAATACGTATATTCAACTATATTATGAAGTTTGAAACTTAGAAGCTTAACGAAACACAAGTAATGTTTTACGGCGGATTATGAGGCGGTGGTACTTCCCCGGTCGAACTATAGTTCTCCCACCTGTTCTGTTGATAAACTGTACTCCTGATCACAATATTAAAAATTGTATTAAAGAACACATTGAGCTATTTCCAAAGAAACGAAGTATCTAATCAAGTGAACAAAAACCTTCATCGCACATTCTTCGCGGAGTTTCACGGTATTTTTTCGATAAAGCTTATCATAATACGACATGAAAACAAAGAGCGTGGTATCAAAACGACTTTATTATGAACTTGCTCGCATATGGAGCGGAAAATGTACATCTTAACGTTATCGCCACCCTCATCTCGTGCTGATGTGTCACGAGTAGCGATGTGCCCGATGGCTAATGTATACTCGAGTTTGGATACGAATACGGATCATTAGTCTTTAGATCCGCGAATACGGATGCAGATCTTAACGTCTATAAGTATTTTTGTAAAAATGTTTCTGATGTATGTGACGAATATCGATCGTTAATGTATATCCACGATTGTGGATACGAATACGGATCGTTAGTCTCTAGATCCGCGATTACGGATACGAACGACAGTTGTAACAAGCATTTTATAAAAGGTTTCTGATGTATGACGAGTTGCGATGTGCCCGATGGTTAATATATACCTGAGTTTGGATACGAATACGGATCATTAATCTTTAGATCCGTGAATACGGATACAGACGTTAACGTTGTTAAGCATTTTATAAAACGGTTTCTGATGTTTGTTACGAATATCGATCGTTAATGTATGTCTACGATTATGGATACGAATACGGATCGTTAGTCCCTAGCTGCACGATTACGGATACGGATGTCAAGTTTAATTAGCATTTCACAAAACGGTTGATGATGTATGACAAGTAGCAGTGTGGCCAATGATTAATATATAACTGCGAGTTCGGATAAGAGTACGGATCATTAATCTCTAGATCCACGAATACGGACGTCAACTTTAGTATGTATTTTACTAAAAGATTTCTAATATCTGTGACGAGTAGAGACGTGCCCGATAGTTAATATATACTTGTGAATATTGATATGAATACGTATATTAGTGTCGGGATTCACAAATACGGGTACGTTGACTTTAAAATGCATTTTACACAAAGGTTTATATGATGTTTCGTTCGCTGCCTCTTCTAAAATACGAAACTTTACGAATCGGTAGTCGTTTATTGACATAAAAGATTTCTATAGATAATCTGCTGTAAATGAAACATTTTGATTTTTATTTATAAACATTAATAATTGTAGCTTACTAAATCGGTAGCTCACTGAAATGATTTTAAACCGGCTACACTTTAAAGCGAGGCGACCAAATTAGTCCTCAGGAATAGCAACGCATCTACGTTCAAGTTCAAGGTCGTGTTTGTGGTTGTACGTGGATGTCTATTGGGTGTGACTACTTAACATCAGGTGGTTAGTATGCCCGTTTGTTACTCTTCCCACACAAAAAAATCATAACTTTTGTCATAATATATGTCAAATATTTGTTTAAAATGTATATATTTTAAAAGGTTTTTAAATTGATATCATTTGTACCAACACTTATTTCAAAAATAATTTAACATACATAACGAAATTTAACAATTAATAAGATCCGTAAAAGATCTGCCAATAAGATACGGATACAGATCCATTTTTTCTTCCGCTGTCCACGGATACGGATATGTATATACGGTACATCACTGGTGAAGACCAATTACCCGGCGAGGTTTTGTCCGAAGTACTGAGACGGTGTAATAAGTCCACGATTTCGTGCTTCGACGCGGTTCGGACACTTCCTGAAAATAACACCCTCGCTTTACGTCTCTTTTTATTATGAAGACACTTTAAATCAGAAATTTAGTCATTAAGGTAGTATTATTGAAATTTATAGTTAACTTTCATTTTGACATCCTAAGCAGGATAAACATATAGTTATACGGAATTTAAATTAAGAAAAGAATTAAGCGTGCGCATGAGTATATATTTTAAAAAAAATGTTGAAATAAACGAATATGCATGTCGACCACCGTTTGTCACTGCCATCCATGCCTATCGCTTATGAATTTAGAAGGGATTCCTTAACGTAGATTACAGCCGTTACTATTCCTAAGGTCTGAGATTATCACTTAAATCTCATTTTCTTTTATGTGAGATGAATAGCAAACGAGCATGCAAACCACTTGATGATAAACATAGCCGAAATCCTATCTGAGCTCTAACATAGATACGTTGCTACTCCTTAGAACTAAGATGGTCGCTTCATCTCCCCTTAGATTGTTTAGGTTAAGTTTTTATTATAATTAGTTTTAAAATTTTCGTCATTGTAAATATAAAAATAAATGTAAAAAACAGTTATTTATTTAAATACCCTACATTTTATATTAAAATTACGATTGACATGACATAGTAAAATAAGATTGTACTCTTAACTTGTATGATATTGTACAATGTAGAATGTGTCCGGAAGAACCGCACAAAACTTTGTCAGAAGCGGGGAGTTCTATTGTATCGTATCTGCAATCAAAGGTAAACTTTACCGTTGACAAAGACACCAAAGCTATACCATAGAGTACATTCTGTAAAGACTGTTTTAGTAATATGTTTTGAAAGGTGGGAGAACTATCATTCGACCGGGGGGGTACCACCGCCGTCCTCATAATCCGCCGTAAAACATTACTTGTGTTTCGGTTGGAGAGGTGCGGTTGCCGGCTACACTTGAAAGCCAAGCGGCCAAGTTAGCCTTCAGGAGTAGCAATGTATAACCGTTCGAGCTCAGATAGGATTTCGGTTGTGTTTGTGATTGTACGTGGATGTCTATGGGCTGCGACTACTTAGCATCAGGTGGGTTGCATGCTCGTTTGCTACTCGTCTCACTAAAAAAAAATAACAAGCACATACGCACTATCTTATTCCATTGCTTCATTTAATTATATTTCTTTTCTCTCTCTTGTAACGAAATGATTTATCGTTACTCGTTCATCAAAATTTTCTTTCAATATTGAATCGCGTCTAAGAATTTTCACTTTAATGATGCTTTATCTTTTGCCCTTGCCCTTGTACCCTTTATCGAAATCAAGGTTTTATTTCCAACCAAGCCTAAACCACGAAGAAAGATTAATTTAAATCGTCGATTTCAAAGCGAAAGAGCGAATGTAAACTAACGCCTAACCACCAAGTAAATTACAAGGGTTGAGGTCGTATCAAGTTTAAACCGTATTTGGTTGCCACTGAGGTCACCAACGATTAGGTAGGTATGCCAATTAAGGCTCTTGGCGCTAATGAGTCAGAGGAATTAATTGCGAAATACAGAGTATTTTTGCTCGGCTACGGCGCAGCGAAAAGTAGTTATGATTTCCATAGTTATGTAGGTATGGTACGAGTGTCATATGGTATTAATGAAGCTGAAGTCTTGATCGTAATTAGTCGATGTTCAGAGGATAGCCATTGCCATTTTCCTCCTACCGCAATAAAAAAAAAGGATATTTATTTCGTGTAGGCCAAAGGTCGGCAACCTGCGGCTCGCGAGCCACGTGCGGAATTTTCAATGCAGATACCAGCTCTCAAGTTACGCGTTTATACGCGTAAGTGACGCATTTTAATATCATTGAAGCGTTATTAAACTTTAAGACGTATTTTTAATTTTAAGGCGGTACGAAGTTCGTCGGGTCTGCGAGTTATGTATATGTCGGAGCGAAACCGCCTATTTAAGACAACGCGTTGCCGGAAATGTTGTTTTTATTAGTCGTTTTTTAGCCAAATCTAGAAATGTTAAAAATGTTTTACCGATCGTAACGTTATGTACCGCCACCCAATTTTGTTATAAAAGTCCGAGCACCCGCAGGTAGTCACCATTCTCGCTCAAGCCGTCGCATAGTTCGGATCTCTCTACGACAACGTTACGCTGCCCGAGTAATATACGAAGATAATCAGGTATTCTTAAAGTTTTCTTTGGAATATCTGAACATGAGTCATCAAGTCAACAATTGTGATGTCAGATAGGCTTACTTAACACTTTCACTTGGACATATATAATTCATAATTTAAATATCCTAATATCAACAGATGTATCAAATCACCAATAGGCGCTTTTCAAAAAATCTAATCCAATTTTACGACACTAACTTAAGACATAAATTTATCAAAATGGCTCTAAACTCCTTATCAAAGAATCGGTCCGCACTTAACCACTAATTAAAATGTAATTAATAAGGACAATAAAAATTGGATGACGCTTTCCATCGAAACCGGAAGGTGGTACAATAAGCTTTGTTTCAGGCAATTCTTGGGTATTTACAACAGAAAAGCGACCTCGACAACTTGAGTTTTAATAGCGCATTGTTTCAAGCGGGGGGTCGCGCCCAGGGGGTCAGATTGTGGTCACGTGCCAAGGCCGCAAGCAGTAAAAACTTAAAGTAAAAGAGCTTTTATTCGGTTAATTTCGAAATGCTGTAACTAGCAATTTCTGAGAAATTCTAAAAAGGTAGATTGTATTTTTAAACTTCAAGAAAAGGAAAATGTTGTTAATTCAGTTGTACCTTTAAGCAACTACAAAAAAGGAAATTTCTTACCGGATACTTCAGGTATACTTCCCGTTGGATCCCACTTAAATTTGAAAAGAAAAAAACCACTCATCAGGGCAGAAAAATAAGAGATAAATTAATTCGACGATAGATTATTTCTACAATGAATTTGTTCCGCTTGGCTTTCAAACCTTTGGTCAATGGGGTCAGAGTGCCAAAAATTTTTCTAAACAGACAAAAGGGCTGGTTTATACCTCACGCAGGGGATTGAGCTATTCAACGCGGCTTACATTCTTGGCATGTTGTCGAGTAGGCAACAACTCCCTTTAGATTGGTTATGTTTCTTATTGATATATTAATACACTTATAAAGGATACTTTTAAAATTCTCATTATTGTAATTATTATTTGTAATATACACATATATAACTTTGGCAGATTACAGGCGCATGACAAGGACAGAAAAGTGGGCATACCCCTATCTCATTGAGAGAGTACCGAATATTGCCTCTAATCTGCACGGATTTACAAAATTCTGGAGTTTGGGTTTCCTTCAGGATTCGAACTGGGTGACGAGAAACACGTAACATACAGTAAAGTAGAACACTTCGTGCATAAGCCCACCAACAACAATTTTGTACACAATAGCGGGTACGCCGTTGTAATTATTGTTGCTAAGAGTTTTCAAAAGTCGTAAGCTGGAGTCACGTGTAACAATGGCATCACGTCCCTAGTTCATTGTACAGTGATTCCCGAAACTTCACGGGGACTAGCGACAGGTTACACCGTGCCGTAATGTATTAACACTTTCCCGGTGGTTGCCACCAAAATGTCATTTTTTTTTTTTTATTATGAAAGAGTAAGAAACGGGCATGCAGGCCACCTGATTTTAAGTGGTCACTGCAGCCCAAAGACAACCACGTCCAATTTCAAATGGAACAGAAGTTGTATTTAAGGATGGACGCGGATGCGTTCCTACTCTTGAGGACTAAGATGTTCGCCTCCAATAGTGTGTATCCGGCAACCACACCTCCCCAACCGAAACACAATACATGAAGAACTTGTTGTTTTACGGCGAGTTATGAGGGTGGCGGTGGTGCCGCCCCGGACGAGCTCTTACGGCTCTACCACCTTTATAAATGGTTTCGATAAAACCCTTTAAAAAAAAACTTATTTTATTTCCGAACTAAATTAATTAGGGATAATTAGTGATCCTTTAGCACACCGATCCGGCTGAGGTTCTCCACGCGTGAATGAAGTGCTGTAACAAATTGCAATATTTACATCGGCGCTACAAGATTGTGGACAGAAACAAAGCCGCCGCAATTAAAGTGTTAAATATAACAGTAACCTCGCGGGTTGGACAGTCCATAAAAATTAAGCAACCTAGGGTGAGGTCAAAATATGAATGGGTGACCATTGGTGGTAAAGTTTCATGTCCTATTTCATGTTTGGAACGTCATGTTAAGATTCACAGACTTATTTATATCATTCATGCTCCTTTCTTTTTATAGCAAGAAATATAATAGTCCTTTTATAAGGACTATAAAGACTGTAAACCAAGACAGCACGGATACATCATGGTTTTAAAAGATGTCAGTAAGGCCCAAAATCTCAGAAGTGTCACTCCTATAGACGTCGAAGGTTGCATGCAGAAGTACGCCCTTAAAGGAAACTTATGCAACCCCGCTAATCCCCGCTTATTCACAAACGAATTTCAAATTAAAATTTTGGTGTAACAGACAGTCCATTTGCGACAAATTATTATAAGATTTCGTAAATGTCTAGCAAGCATTCATTACAATAAAATAAAATAACTTTTAATGAGATTTTACGCTGCTTCGGCTTTGTACAATTAGTATTTCATACAAATAAAGTTTATGGCGGCTGAAATTATTTGTAAAAGACGTAGATATCATTATCTGCGGTTCTAATTCTATTTGCTTTCTTAAACCAACGATTTATTTATTAAATTAATGGTAAGTTGACATTAGCTCTTTAACAGATAGTAGTAACTATAGGGCGACCGGGGAGGTACCACCGCTGTCCTCATAATCCACCGTAAAGCAGCTATTGTTGCAATTGAAAAAGTGTAGTTGCCGACTACATTTAGATGTGAGGCGACAAATGTAGTCTTCAGATGCAGCAACATATCTACGTGGTACCATCGCTGCCTCATTGTAAAGCAACTATTTTTGCAATAGAAGAAGTGTAATTGCAGACTACATTTAGAAGTGAAGCGACAAACTTAGTCTTCAGATGTAGCAACATATCTACGTGGTACCGCCATTGCTTCATAATCTACCGAAAGGCAACTGTTGTTGAAAATAAAAATGTGTAGTTGCCCACTACATTTAGAAGTGAGGCGAAAAACTCAGTCTTCAGATGTAGGAACATATCTACTTGGTACCATCGCTGCTTCATAATCTACCGGGAAGCAACTCTTGTCTTGATTAGGAACTATTATGTTTGCAATGTGTCGCTACTTGCAATATTACTACTTCAATTTGGACTTCAGTTCTATTTGGAATTGTGTGCGGATGTCACTGAGCTGCAGAGACTACTTAAAATCAATGTGGCGTATCAAAAAAGGAGCCTACGATTACTCACTTCCATTAAAGCATTCCAGATTTTATAAACTACTGTGTATTCTAAACTTATTTCTATTCTTCAAATGAAGATACAGTGATAGTCGTTAAATAAACTATTTTCCTCAAATATTCCCCGTTTGCTTCAGAACAGGATAAACGTCATCTGAACACATCAATCAAAGAACAAGATTGCATTTTATGCAAACTGGAAATACGACGATGATTAATCTTTTTCCTCGTAATAAAACGATGCATAGAGATAGAAAATTTTCTACTTGGTTAGAGTAAAGTAAAATACGTATTAATTGTAATACTTAGTAAAAATCTCCTAAATCTCCCCCGAGATGTTATCGCCTGTCACAGATTGTTTCAAAAAGGTGGGAGAACTATAGTTCGACCGGGGAGGTACCACAGCCGCTCTCATAATCCGGTGTAAAGCATTACTTGTGTTTCGGTTGGAGAGGTGCGGGTGCTGGCTACACTTTGAAGCGAGGCGACCATCTTAGTCCTCAGAAGTAGCAACGTATCTATGTTCGAGCTCAGATAGAATTTTAGTCGTGTTTGTGGTTGTACGTAAATGTCTATGGGTTGCGACTACTGCTACAGGTGGCTTGCATGCTTGTTTGCTATTGCCAGTCATACATTCCATAGCTAAGCTAATTTTGCGTTTCTGTTGGAAAGATGCGTTTTCGAAGTGAAGTCAGTATCTCAGTCCTCGGGAGCAACCACGCATCTACATGTAAACACAGACAGAACTTATACACTGTATAAAGCTGTGTGGATGTCCATAGGCTATTACAACTATTTAGCGTCAGGTGGCGTGAACAATAGTTTGCTGTTTTTCGCATATAAAAAAATTACATGTATGACAGTTCAGGTTATCTGATATTAAGTGGCTATTTTCGTTGCTGCCTACGAACTGAGATTGGCCCTTATCGGTGTAGTACCACCCACCGACCACCTTACCGTACTACAAGAGCTGTTATGGGGTGGTTTAGCCGTTTCACTTGTAGGTGTAACCGCACCAAAGGAGTTGTATGGCGGTTTATGAGAACCCTGTTGGTTCCTGCTGGTTAATTGGTTCGCCTGACAACATCGGCTTAGTTTAGTTCGACGGACTGAAAAATAAAATTAATTAACCTGAATATATCTTTCAATATTTTATGACTAATTTAAACAAAAATCCGTCCGAAAAAACAAGAATCCATAGTCATGCGGCATAGTGCCAAAAATCATGGCCGCATTCCTGCACTGAAAAGCCGGCTCCATGAACGAAAGGTAAAAAAAACCGGAACAGTTAGTTACTATTGTACATTACTTATCCATTATCTCATCATCATCATCTCAGCCTTTTCGCGTCCACTGCTGGACATAGGCCTCCCCCACAGATCTCCAGCGTGACCTATCCTGTGCGGCCCGCGTCCAACGAACTCCTGCAACCCTAGCATTAGCATTACCGT
>DWON01005908.1:0-14419 GCA_018251015.1 Phocides pigmalion okeechobee
CTTTATATTTATACTAGTTATGAGTCACTTAACATGTACAGCCCTTAATGAGCCCGCTATCCCCCCTCCAACCCCGCCATTCCGCGGACTTAAAAACGCACCCTCGTATGGTCAAGAGATTCAATAAAACAGTACATGCCATGAAAAGACATTATTTACTAGTCACTGATTACATATTTCATGATGGCCCAGTTGCGGTGATCGCTATGCACTTGCACTCACCAGTGGAAGTATAATATATGACACAAATACATAGTCAACACGCTTTGAATTTTGAAAACGTTAGGAACAATCGGAAGTAGCAGGTTGCTTCACAGGTCAATGAAAGTAGCGATGTTACTTCCACGATCGAACCGTAATTCTGCCACCAATTTAGTATATCACAAACAACTCGGCCCGTAGTCGCGCGACAAGCGGGCGCGTTTGCGTTCAGTCGAGCGTGTACCAAATGCGCGATGACGGCTGTTAAGAAGCGTTAATTACGCTCGACCGGTCGGCGAACAGACGTTTATCCTTTACCTTGTTTTATTTACTGCATACATCCTTCATTATAATAAACATTACGTGTAAATATGTTTACGTCTTGGCGATAAGTTATAAACGGCTACACGTGGACGTACGACGACCGTTAGTCCTCAGGAGTAGCAACACATCTACGCACATCTGATAAAATATCAGTCTTGTAACCCTTCTCCTGCGGTGAACAACACTGCTCTGTGTTACGCGGCGTAACGCGATTGCGTTAATATAATAAGTTAATATGATAAGCGTTAACCTGTAGTGTACGTACAAATCGGTATGGATTACGGCCGAAAACAAGTCCTGTATTAATGTCGGCGCTACAAGACTGCGAGCGGAAACAACATTCGTGTAATTATAAATGTTATACGGGTGCTAAAAATACAACATTTCTGTCATTGTCGGCGCATTTCCAGTCTAAAGAGTACAGCTCCAGTTTAATGGTTAAACGTTGGAGAACTATAGTTCGAGCGGGGAGGTACCACCGCCGCCCTCATAATCCGCCGTAAAGCATTATTTGTGTTTCGGTTGGAGAGGTGCGGTTACCAGCTACACTTTCAAGAGAGGCGACCATCTTAGTCCTCAGGAGTAGCAACCCAACCATGTTCGAGCCCAAACACGATTTCAGTTTTATTTGTTACTGTATATTGATGTCCATGGGCTGTGACTTACCATCTGTTACACAGTTTGCATGCTCGTTTTCTACTCTTCACACATAAAAAAGCTCCAGTTTAGTGCCGCCTCGTGCAACGTTGACTCGATGTAATATGAGCACGATAGTCGAAACGTTAAGTTGGACGCGGGTATATTCTTCATGTCTTTTTCTAATAGAAAATGTATTACAACTCATTTATATGTATATGTATATACGTATATATATAGAATCTTTAAGCACGTAAATATCTAGCGGAAAGACGTCTAAATGGAAAATCCTGACAGGCGAGCCCATGTGTCTAGTGGCGACGATGTCAAGATGCAAATGAGGCGCCAGTGGCGGCGCCGCTGTGACGATGGGAAGACTATAGTCGACGCTCCTTCAACGATTTAGTACACCGCACTAATTTGCATGCGGGGACAGATTAAATATAGATTACTTGCGTATGACTCTTTGCTAGAATGTTCGTGTATTCGTTAACGCTTTCCCCGCGGCTACAACACTGCTGTGTAATTCCGAGCGAGACGCGCTTGCGGCTCCTACACACCTGTGTTGTACGGACAAATTTGTGTGGATTACGGGCGAACAAAAGTGCTGTTTTTACGTCGGCGCTAGAAGACTGGGGACGGATATTATGTCTGTGTATTCGTATATAACACACAGATCTTCAGTCCAATCAAATAAGCTCCATTTTAAGGCCGCCTCCCGCAATACTGATCCGATCATATATATCCGCGCCGCAGTTAATGTGTTAAAGAAAGTTACTATAAAATAGATGGTATCTTTAACGAACTTTATATGAGAATATCTTTTAACTATAGTGGCAGGTTGTAAAATCGTAGTCCAACCTGGAAAATACCACCAACACCCTTATTGCCGTAATAGTTTAATTGAATAAGTCGCTAATTTTTTGTTTGGTTAAATCCCTGCAGTATCGCTTCTGATCACGGAAGCGCCCCCTATATTTCTATATGTTCTCTCAATATTCTTACAATTATATTATTTAATTCAATCATCAGGCACAAATATAATTTATGAGCATTACAGAGAATTAACAAAAAGAATACGTTTTATAAATCGTCCCGGTATAAATGACAAAGTCTTGAAATTTGACAATGAGTAATTCAGTTTTAACTATAATGCAATAAAGCCTAAGTGAGTTTGCGTTTTGAGACAGAGATCGCTTCCAAACATGAGCGACATTGTTTAAGGGAGCAATTACATTAGGTAACGTAATCGCCGACCGGCCTAATAAAGTTAAGCGTATCTGTCTACAGATCACCGCGACTACACCCTCAATTAAAATCTCATTACGGACGATACTCCATAAGGTTGATTATCTACCGAGACACTGCGGTAACAAGTTGATTACAAGTGACCTTCTATTGCTGTCAGCAATTTGCAAGGCGTCAACTTTTCATTTGAAATATGTATGGTAACTTAGCTGACGTATTTTATTATATAACAAGTAATAAGGTAACAAGTTGGATGGCTTGTGCATGAGCCGTGCATCTCGTGGTTTCACCCTGACCTCTAGCAATGCAAATGGTTCGCAATATCAGCAATTACATAGCGTTTAGCGTGAGAACCAGCTATATAATAAAATGTATAAATTCCGTGATATTACTTTAGAATCTGAAGCATGTTTTTGACAAAGGAATGATAGCAAACGGACACGTTATTCGCCTGATGGTACAAATACAATAAGGTTGTATTCCCAGAGACTGAATATAAAAAACGGTAATATGTCATCGTGAATTGTTATTTATTTTGTTCTTAAAGAGCTTAACCGCTTATTACGCAACCCTAATGCTTATGCACAACCCTAGCGCGTAGCAACGCGGACAGCAACCTGAGGAGCTGACGCAGCACCTCGAACGGCTCCCACCGATCGTGGGAGTGCATGGGACTCGCGTGTCATCGCATCGACTCGGATTCACGTTTTTAGGTTTATATCATAATTAAATGTATTTTTTTTTAATTAATATTATATAAGATTTTTCGTTTCTCTGCGACCTGCGGCCGCCTTCCACATAATTCGATAACGACATGTTAAGATATTTTTTATTTCTGACCAAATTTTTTTACCAAAAGTGTACTCAAACGAAATATATGTATATTCTGTATACAAATAAAACATTTGTGAATAATCATTTATTCTACTATAATACTGTGTAATAAAAAAACAACATGTCATTATAGTGTGCTTGTGGTTAGTTTGATGTAGTTTTGAAGGGTGCGTCTAGGGTCATTTGTATTTCATTAGAATTCGGTACTCCACATAATATGTAGTTCTTTGCTAAAATACATAATTTTCACGCTTTCAATTTGCCTAAAGTATATGCTCCAATTTCGTTAGCATTTATCTATGACCGTTTACAGAACCGAAAAAATTTTAAACATCCTACAATGCACAGGAACCTCTTACGATTTTTTATTTCATAATCAATGACAAAAAATACAGATTGGAGTTTTATAATTTCAATTTTCCTAAAACACCTGTCCCCTGTCAGCTCTTATTTTATAATATTTTCTATATGTATGTTGTATATAAGCCCATTATAGAATCAAAAAAGGATGTCGTCAGTCAGTCAAGCGTAGTTAACAGTAACTAGCAGCCGTCATCGCGCATTCGCTGCACGCTCGACTGAGCGCCCACGTAGTAAACTAGACGCGCGACTAGTTATTGAGTTTACTGGGAGCCTCATCAATTGAACACCGTACTTAATTATATAATTAAAATATATAAATAGAAACAAAAATATAAAACGAAATGTATAATTATGTATAAAATTATCGTAACACTATAATTATAAATTTTAACGAGCATTTAAAAATGCGTATAATTATAATTGATTTTTCGGACGCTATTCAGTCAATTTGTTTGAATTTCTTTATTAATATGATACTTTTCCTAGTTTGTATAAGCGGTAGCTATGTATATACATAAGAGTCGCAAAAAATCCTTTCTACAGAAACAATTGACACGATCAAGCAACACCACCTAGTGCCATCGAAATGGCACTAAGGTGATTGGCTATACGGTAATAAACGTTCGGTAATCAATTTTAGAAATGTGAATTTAAGTTTGTTTGTTACGCTTTCACGCGAAACAACTCAATCGATTATCATGAAACTTTGTACACATAATCTTAGAGGTATTATAAGGACATTTACTTTGCAATGATCTTTTATATTTATTTAAAGGCTTCAGAGCGAAGCCGCGGGTAAAAACTAGTAAAATATATATTTAACAGTTCAACGCATAATGCTGCATGATGATCGTATTCGTAAAAAAAATTGAAATTGACAGACAAATTATTTCTTACATGCCTTATGACTTTTTTACATTTCTATCAACGTTTAGTCAAACACTTTTAGACGTTTGTTTTTTTAATTAGTATGGTGGTAATATGACAACCGACGGTAATTTGATGGAAGTGTGTCAGGCGGGTCTGTAACGGTTATAAAACTACAAGAGTAATAACGATAAAGCCAAGTTATGTGCCTGAAATTCGTTTAGCGCTATAACTTGAGACGTGTCAGTTTATTACTAGAACATCCGGTCACTTAGCATTTATTAGGATACTCAAGAAGTGAGAAAAAATAAATTACTTATAATAATAATTATTAAACATCATATGTTAAAAAAAAGTATCTCCCTAACTTATCAAATTTGTAATTAACAAATGAAAACGGGGATTGAACCATGAACCATCTACATATCATGACAATTTAGACCATAATCGAGCTTCCTCATCATAATTTAAAGTTATATTAAAAAAATATATATAGTGACGACAATTGAACTATAGTTTGACCGAGAAAGTACCACCGCGTCAATCCTATGTCGGTGTGAAGATTCTCTTATGTTTAGATTGAAAAGGAATAGTTACCGACTACATTTACAAGTAAGGCTAGCCTTCAATGTTAGCTCTCAGGTAAGACCAGCACTGTATGAGGTTGGATTAAGGTGTCCATTGTCTGCAATGACCACTTAACATCAGGTGGCATGCGTGCTCACTTTCTATTCTTGTAATAATTCTACATTGTTCCTTGAACAAGTTTTTTTTATATTAAATAACCATAGACGTTATAAACTACAAAACCTTTGTTATTCGACAAGACGTTGACGTGTTATGGGTGTAAATAAGACAAAATATTTCCCCAATTCCCAATTCCCCAAAAAAAGGCGACAAACGCAACAGATTATATAAATATTATTTGCGTAACCCCTCTAATAAGAGCAAAGATATTAGGGTACGTCTGAGAAAACTGACCTCGGCCGAGTGAATAAACCTCTAATCGAAGCGCGCCTCCGCTAGGGGCTCGGGGCATAAATCAGGCTCCCCTCGCGATGACGCCCGCCGGAGCCTTCAATTTGGCACATCCTTAAAATGACATACGAGAAGCGCCCTCTAACGACGTGGCATCAACTCACTCGCATTTCGCTTATAAATAAAATAGCACACACATTATCGCCCCGAATTATTTAACGCCAGAGTCACTTAGGTTTTATGATGGGAGCATTTCTTTTTAATAGGAATAAACGTATTTCATGTATTCGAATTATGCGTGATTTGACGTGGAAAGACTTTAAACGAGCTTTTGACGTACATAAAGGTACAATTCTCCCTACGTGGAACTCGATTTTGCTTCTTACTTCATATGCGAGGTTCAAACACGTATTAGCAGTATAACGCTTTGAAGTGATACTATATACTCGTATAAATCTAACTGCATTTTTGTATAAAACTTTTTAATTCGCGGTGTGATGATAGGCACAAGGAAAAAGTAGTAATGTACCTTGATTACTCCCCATCTTTATTATCTTTTAAAACTTGAAATCAAAACTCCAATAAAAAGTTCATTTGCAACAAATCGTTAATTTAAATCTATTTAGGGGATCGAAAGTAAAACTTTAAATTCAAGAATTGCTTAATGAATTCAATCATCATCAACCCATTTCTGCTACACTGATGTACACACGATTAATAAATGATTAATGAAATTATTTCTTTTCATTGACACATCACATTGAAACATCATCACAATATGGGAACTATCTTGTAAATATTTTTTAATATGTTGATGTTAATTATCAGAATTTTTAGTGGATTTTTTAGGCTGGCTGTATACGATGATCATTTAAAATTTCCGTGTAAAAATAGTTTCGTCGTGTTGTGTCATCTAAACATGGCTATCGATCTGTTAAAGGTCGGGAGTGCGTGTCGAGTGAGAGCAATCAGGGCGGCGTCGTAGACAAACTGTCGGGGCGGGCCTTAATTGGTGGTCGGCGAGATTTATGCGGGGAGCCGCTCGTCACACGGCCGCCGATTTCGCGCGACCGCACCGCCACAGACCCGACCCAACACGCCGTTCCCGGTCGGTTCACTTATTTGTTACATTATACAACTATTAGAAAAGCATGGCTCCGGCACCACAATCCCAGTCTTTAGGCAAGGGTAAAAAAACAAATGAAGCGCGCACAGCTCCGCGGATTGTGTTGATAGTAAACAATTAAGCAACATCGGACACGTTTGAAAGATAATGGGTAACGGCTAGTAGGAAAAGAACGCTTTTCGTGCGCTTTTAGGAGGATATGTTCAACAGTTGATTCTATTTATTAACAATAGATGGTTGTTAAACTTTGTCGAAGATGCTTTAGGCCGTTTGAAAAGATCCGATAGACGTGTGGACACGTATGCCTATCTCTACCAATACGCTATTCTTAATAATAGCGTGGCGGTGTATATAGACCCCATATCTCTCCATATCTCCATACCCCGAAGTGGGATATAGTGGGATGACCTGTTGCAACCAAAAAAAAAAACAAAACAGAAACGAAGAAACGTTTCCTACATTCAAATTGCCATGCTACATGTCACAATAACCATTTATTGAACAGAGAAAATATATCACGATGGCCACTTTTGACCATTATACGTTTTCATAAATTATTAAAAAAAGAGAACGGGCAAACTTACTGAGCATAACGATTTACTCAGTAAGTAAGTATGCGAGAATAATTTAAGTCTATACGTAACGATTCACAAATACGCGGCTGTCATTAGCGTAGCAATGTCGTAGCGATATCAAAATCGTAGAACCAAATAACATCGTGGCATCGTTACTATTTATTTTACTTACGTAATTGTTTACAACTTAATTTAAGAGCATGTCTTGCAAAAAATAGGTATAAATAATGAATATAATTGTAACTAAAAAATTGACTTACAAAAACTCCATCTCTGTCTTACCATCTTTAGGAAAGATATTTTTTTTCAATTTTTAATATATTCATAGACCTGTTACTCAATCTAAGTTTAACTCGAATACAAAACTTCATTTGATATTTTTTACTCTTAGCAAGAAACCTTAAGGACCCCGGAAAAGAAAATACCACCCCTATTTTCACTTTAAATTTTAAGGGACTCAAACTTTTAACAAAGCAATTATGCAGTTACAAGCATAAAAAATACATTCCAATTTCGAATCTCCTCTTTGTTGGACATTGGTTTAATTTCACGCAAGTTAAAAATCTACTCAAGTTTTTCATTGTCTTTAATTCAAACATATAAACAAATATTGTACTCACAATTACAAAATGACGTTACAAGCCTATGTTAAACAAATGCATGTCTTAGACATCGAAATAAAATAAAACGCTGTAAACAAATTGCAAATCCCTATTAATTTTATCATATTTTAGACATATGACATATCTTACATTATGTTATATGACGGGTACACACAATTAACGCTTTTTAATTGCCGATATTTCGAACCAGGTGCATAACTCGTAGTCACGGCGAAACTCCGTGGGCAAAGCGCAATTCGAAATATCGGCAATTAAAAAGCGTTAATCGTGAGTACACGTTATATAACATAGTGTATAAATTCCGCGATAATATCAGTTTAAAATCGTATATATCACATATCACACATTCACACATTATAATGTGAGATGCAAGAAGCCGAGGCCCTTATTTATTACTGCACTTTTATCCCTAACAATGTTATGTTCATCCGTACGCAATATTGCCTTATTATGACGATATTGCATCGTCTTCCTGCTTTTATGATATCATGATAACCCAATCATGCGTATAAAGGTTAGTCATAACGTTATAAAAGCGCACTTAAACAGACTAGGAACTCTTATTGTTAGGTGTAGAACACATCGCTTGTCTGGAAGAATACAGTATCATGTCAAAATTTGGCACTAACTGAGTTAACGATACAGTTCGACTAAAAAAAGTACGTTAAAAACTTTAATCGCTTTTCCTGAAAAAGAACATTTTTAGAGTTAATACAGTATTCTTGCGGGCAAGCGACATGCAGTTATATGATATACTTGTACCATATCATTAACATAATTATCCTTACAATTCATATATTATTATTTGATACTTATTTAACAATTATCACGTAGTTATATTATAAAACGAGCTGTGCCCGCGACTTCGTCCGGCGATGATTGACATAAAATTACACACGTTCTTTACTTGGTAAACGATTTAAACTGCATTCAAATGGGAGAAGCCGTTTCTGAAATTAGCGTGCATAAACATGCAGATATACAGACAAACAGACAAATTGAAAAAACACTGTTTTAGGTTCTCTTCCGTATATAAATGCATCCCATTATGAATTTTTAAATATATTTGCCATGTACAGAGCGATCAATTACAGTTTTAATATATGTATATAGACTGAATATTTTTTGAGCCCGATCTGACCAGACCTGATGCAAAGGCTACTGGCACAGCCACTAGAATATCCCAATAGCATTTATGATAAGTTTTAACGATACAATACTTACGTACCTTTAGTGTTGCCAAACTAACATTTTTCCAATTTTTATGGTTACCATTACATTTTGTATATTATATTATTTACCAGCTGATGCAAAAAAATATAAGAAGTTTTCACTTCAGTTATATTTGTATGTAACCGCATAATTCCGGTATTATTTACCCGTTTAGAAGAGTGTAGTCCCTGTTTAGTCCCACTAAGAACTAATACAACAATTAAGGATGGAAAAGGGGAAGTTTTTTAAATCGAGTCACGTTTAATTTAAACATGCGTAATCCAAAAATGCAAATAAAAGTATATTTGAAAGAATAAACTTTCTTAATGGAGGACTATAGAAAATGCAATTTTCCAATTCAATTGATTTTTTACTTAAAATAATTTTAGAGCAATATAAAATCATGTGTGTCTCAGTCATAAGTCAACAGAAAACAGCAGTGCCTACGTAATATGGTTAAGAGTTTTAAAAGGATATAGAATTTTATTTCCTGCTCCACGTAAGAGGCTCCTATGCATTAATAATCAGTATGAGACATTTAATATTGTGCACATATTAGAAGTTTTCCTTTGAACTAAGTGGCTTTCGTGTATGTCAAACGGGCAGTCAAAGTTAATAAATCCGTTTGAGTGCTTCTTTTACTATTAATTTTTCATAAAATGAACGCATAAAGAGATTTATTTAAATTTTATAAGCCTCTTAGATAAAGATTATATAAAGAAATAAGAGAACTTAGCGACATATGATTTTAGAAAAAAACATGTGAATTGGGAAATAGAATGTCGCAAGCGCAAGCAGATAGCTGTTTTGAAAAGTGATTGGATCTTTATTTGGAAAAAATGATATTCTCGTATTCGTTTACTATGTACTTTTAAAGCTACTGAACGAGCTAAAGCTAAAAAGAAATACAAAGTCGTCAAGCTCATAAGACGCGTCTTTTCGCGTAGAGTGGGTACACCCCCAATTATTTGTATTATTTTATTTATTGGAAAAATAAAACAAAACGAATAGAGACGCAGAGCTATACATACACCTACACCTATAAATCTAGCACTCAATACGCTAAGTTAAAATATATGTGGCACTTAGATGAGGCAAAGGTCTCGGTGGACAGCGGCATGTTGTTTTTGCGGGGTCCGGTTGGAGGGTCGGGGGAGGGGTCAAACTAGCCCCCTATCGAGTGGGGGTTCGGTGCCGTTTTCAATTTGCTTTATTTGCGCTTGTTTTAATAGCGCTCGCTCTCCTTATTGAGCGAACGACGACCAACCAAATTGCTTCGTGCCCGGACGCCTTTTGATTAAGGCATACGCGTTTCGAGACGGGGCGAAAAAACAAAGTGTGTCCACTGTTTGTACACTACTTTCAAGAGGAATGGTCTCGAGAGAACAACATTATTAAGTTCGGTATAATTGCTGATCGAAAGGTATTGATGTCGACACGCTTTCTTCAGTAAATAAATTCCGTTAAATGTTTACAAACAAAACTCTTTGTATTGTAACAAATCCACCGTTAAACCAATTCTTGCTACGATACTGGTTTGCTTTGAAGGTTGTAATAACACCAATTCAATGTTTAAACGATCATGGCTTCCTATGTATCGGTAACATATTTTAGATTGCCTCGTTTCTGATGTAAAACATTTATTGACACGCCTTGGAAGTTAGACTTATATGCCATAAATGCAAACGACATGACACTATTATGCTGATATGCCTAATATAAAGAGATAAGTAATGCTTTTAATCATGTATTTATTTATTGCGAAAGAGTTAAAAACGGGCATGCAGGCCACCTGGTGCTAAGTGGTCACTGCAGCCCATGGACAACCACTTCAATTCCTAAACAGAACAGAAGTTCTATTTAAGGATGGACGCGGATGCGTTCCTACTCTTGAGGACTAAGATGGTCGCCTCTAATAAGGTGTATTGGCAACCAGTCCCCAACCAAAACACAATACATGAAGAACATGTTGCTTTACGGCGGGCAATGAGGGCGGCGATGGTACGTCCCCGGTCGAACTAAAGTTCTCCCACCTTTAACGTACGACATCTCGAATTTTTTACCACTGACATTATACAAATAGCTTGAAACGTTAGCAAAATCACATTATACCTTGTACATACGACAGCACTTTTGAAAGCAAATTGCGTATCAAATTTTGATTAATTGAGCATCAACTTCAAAATTTTCATTTTAATAACTCATCGACATATGGTAACCTTTAACGTCCATTACTGAATTTGTTCCATCAACGTAACCAATTATGAACTACGAAGCCGCAATGTATGATCGTTTATGAAATTGCCGCTGATTGAGAATTGTTACCGTTTCTCGGTACATGTGACCTGATTGTAAGTACTTTGAATAGCAATGATTGGTATTATCATAAATTTAACTTTGTAATACCTTTTCTTGTATCTTCTGCTACGGATGTAAAGTTAAGTTGTTTGTTAGTGTGTTGGAGAAAGTCTACTGCTTATACATACTTATTTTTAATCCCATGAAATGGAATCATTTATTTGCCAGGAAATGAAACCATACACTTCGTAGAAAAATCTAATAAAATTATAAAATATATTTATGCTAATATTCCTCTCATTTAGTTATTTCTAGTATGCAATTTAGTCATACAATTACTACTATTTATTTGTCATTTCTAATTTATGGTTAAAATAAAATTAACATCAAATAAATAGACATAATAAATGTAATTTTGCAATAATTAACTAGTTTTTTATTATTTTAAATATTATGATGACAAATTTAAAGTTATAGACGTAAGTAAAGATTTTTTTATTTTAATTTGACGATTAGCAAAAAGCATGCGGATGTTAAATAGTCGCTGTAGTTCATGAAAACACACATACAACCTTAAACATGGCTGAAGTCATCATTGTTTTAAACATCGTATGGAATCGGACATGGTACGATTTTTCAAAATGAATTTCTAATACCAAAAATCTTCGTTAAAAATCTGCTACTCAAATATAATTTCAGTATCTAGACTTACAGACGAATTTTGAAACTAAAATTGTTCCTTTGAGCACTCCTTCAATTTGCCTGAGTACTAATTTTAGTCATGAAGTCTGGAGCTATACGCCTATCTCTTAAATCTCGGTAAGACATTTGAATTTACGGAAGGACATAGGTTCCCTCTGTGTTCTACCAATTTACAATGACGAGTGCTCTGATAAATTGTTTGAGCTGGTGCCCTACGTCTGTCTTTCCCCACCGCACTACGGCTTAAGGTTCCATCCGCATCAACAAGATATGTGACGGACCTCCACAGTATGGTTTGCGGGTCCGCTTTTTCAACGTGCAAGATGTGCGAGTTTCTTCTGAGGTATTCTTTGGATGCTTTGGCGTGAGGCTTTTCAAAAAGGGGCAGAGTAAAATCCCAAACCTGTTGATACTTGTGACATGGGTATTGCAAATGTCCAGATGACGGTAACTGTTTAATCAGGTGGCCCGTCTGCCTTTTCGTTAGGCCAAGTTATAAAAATGAAGTAGTCGCTGCAGCCAAACATTTGTATCCGACCTGAACAAAAACTGAAGTTATATCGGAGGCCATATTTAGAGGCTTTTCATTTCCCAAGGAATTAAATGATAGCTTAGTATATATACATATATTTGAATGCTATAAATTAAATATATAGGAAGCGACGTGCGTAAGTTGCGTCACTACTCTAGAGGAATATGATTGTTGTCTCTTATGTAATGTGCATTGAGCAACCAACCGCTGCAACCATTATCCCTATCTCTACTATTATGTAAATGTGAAACATTATCCATTTATTTATTACTTAGTGCTTCTTTAATGCTAAATCTTCTAATTAAATCGACCTCAATTATTGTTCACAGACTATCTGTATCTCTGACCTTATTATAGGCTATGTATCATCACGCTATGCTATCGTCGGATCAAAAATGATGCGAGTAACATGCTACAACATCTTGGGACTACGCAATGAGCAAAAATAATTATTTGTAAGTCTTTTTAAGGGATTGTTTACGATTGTTGATTGTTTATATGTTGCTATGCAGCAGCATTGAAGCATATGCTTCACGACTATTATGTGGTTACTGAATGATAATATTAACATTTACCACGTCATTTAGAACATCTATTCAATAGGTACCGAAGTCGATGATGATACTAACGCAGTAAACTGAGAACATATCTATTCAATAGGTACCGAAGTCGACGATGATACTAATGCAGTAAACTGAGAACATATCTATTTAATAGGCACCAAAGTCGATGATGATACTAACACAATAAAGTAAGAACATATCTGTTGAATAGGTACCAACTCGTTAATGATAATCACGCAGTAAATTTAGAACATATCTGTTCAATAGGCACCGAAGTCGGTGATGATACTAACCCAGTAAATGAGAACATATCTGTTCAATAGGCACCAACTTGTATGGCCTACATAGGCGTTTCCTGGCGTCCAACTTTCCAATCGTATTTCTGTTACACATTAGATTCTCAATCTGAAGTTGGATTAGTTAAGTTTTGAGGCGGAAACGAACTATAAAGTCGTAATTATGTTAAGAAAATTGATTTCTAACCAATAAAAGTATGGATAATGAGATACTAACCAGAATTTAATAAATAAAATATCTTATCAATAGATTCGAATTAGTGTGCCCTTAAAAGGTATTTTCTGATTATAATCGGATTCTGATTAGTACTACCCGTTACATGCGTAATTTAGAGTTTGGATTAGTTAAGTTTTGATTTGGGAATGAATTCCAATGAATTGGGAATCGTAATTAGGTTAGGAAATTGGTCTCTGATAAAGATATAAGTATGGACATTAAGACACTGATCATAATTTAATAAATAGGACATCTTCTAATTCGTGTGCTGTATACAGGTGATTCCTGTAACTTTTGGATTTTTTCTTTTTTTTATGTGAGAAGAGCAGCAAACGAGCATGTAAACCACCTGATGTTAAGTCGCAGCCGATAGATATACAGTGTAGCCGGTAACCGCATCTCTCCATCCGAAACACAAGTAATGCTTTACGGCGGATTATGAGGGCGACAGTGGTACATTCAGGTGAAATAATAGTTCTCCCACCTTCAAATATTCTTAACTTTAGTGTCGAATTAGTTTAGTTTTGAGAAGAGAAGGATTTTCAAAATCGTGAATATGTTAAATAAATTGATCTCTAAGAAATGTGAGTATGTACTGAAATTTCTTAGAGAACAATGAGACACTTAAGTAGATTTAGCATCTATGATAATACTGGCAGTATGGGCTTGAAACATTTTTTTTAAATTATTATGAAAGAGTAAGAAACGCGCATGCAGGCCACCTGATGTTAAGTGGTCATTGCAGCCCATGGACAACCACGTCCAATCTCAAATAAAACAGAAGTTTTATTTAAGGATGGACGCGGATGCGTTCCTACTCTTGA
>DWON01005909.1:0-14417 GCA_018251015.1 Phocides pigmalion okeechobee
GGTTGGTGTATAGCCGTGACTACGAACCATTCAACTGGTTCGAAATATCGGCAATAAAAAGCTAAACGTGTTAGCTAACCGTGCACTGTGACGCACAAAAATGGAAATTTAATATCACCAGCGGTCACAAATTCAATTTTGGACCATCCCCGATATTGCTTCATTCTCTAGATAGGTAAAGTTGCACAAAACATGAAGCTATGCACTATTTTCACAATGTGAATTCACCACCAGCGGTCACCCATCCAATTTTTGACCATGCCCGATAGTGCTTTATTCCATAGTCCGTAAAGTTGCACAAAACATAAACCTATGCGCTATTTCCATAATTTAAATAAAGTAACTTTCCACTTTTTTCAATAAAACTACTCACTGTAGTACCTTTGGTTTAGGATATATTTGACAAAATCATTCCAATGCAATTACCAAATCAATTGAATGATATAAATGATTTAACTCGTTAACAAATAATTATATATTCGTCATGAATTTAGTATATACCCTATTTGAATTGCACTCTGTAATATAATTTTGCATTGCCAATTATTATAATTAAACCGCTGCTGTAATACTAATTATGAAATAATTAAAACAATTATTCAAATTAAACACTTATGTAGCAATAGCGTTAACGTACGGCTTTGCAAGTGAAACATTAAATTAGACACCTGCTATAAAATTTATAGCAATTCGTCTTTAGTTCCCTCTGTTAAAATCACCAGTATTTATACCTCCCTATTAAGTCTATAGTTTTATCTGTTAAAACCACCAGTATTTATACCTCCTTATTAGGTCTATAATTTGATTTGTTAAATTTATCGATATGTATACCTCTCTATTAGGTCTCTAGTTTCATCTGTTAAAACTACTAATATTTATACCTCCTTATTAGTTCTATAGTTTTATCTGTTAAAACCACTATTATTTATACCTCCCTATTAGGTTTATAGTTTTATCTATCGAAACCACTAATATACATATATACCTCCCTATTAGATCTAGAGTTCCATCTGTTAAATACCAAGTACCAAATCTACTGAAAAATACCAAAAGTCCAAAGTGTACCAAAAATGCACAAAATAGAAAAACAAAAGTCTTTATGCAGGCTTTTCGGCACCATTGAATATAATTTAGCTGAAACATTTAATATAGCTACTATAAAATTTATCCCGTATACCACTTAATAAGGAATTGTAGAATAAATATACCTGTTATTTTTCATTTTATTCCCTCAGGCAATTAGATAATTATCCGTCTTCTACTACAGTGTACTCATTTTAACCGACTATAAAAATAGAGGTAATTCTCAATCCGTTTGTGTTTTTAACCGCCTTCTCTTGAAGGTTTTCTGTTATTTTTATGTTTGTCACCTGAAGACTTCATCATTTTTTAACCGATTTAGAATATTATTTTAAAATTGAAAGTTAAACTTCCCGTTTGGACCTAAATAAATTTGAAGAGAAAGAGCCAGTCCTAAGGTTGAGAAATGGGGGATGAAATTTTGTACTAAAATTAAGTTTCAATTATAATTAAGTAATGTTCGGCATGTAATGTAACGTATATGTTATAATTCAGAAATAAAAGGTTATAAAAATATATTTTTATTAGCATCCCTAAGAGTACTAAACTAGTATTAGATGCAATTTTATAAGCTCAATTTTTTTCAAAAACAATTTACATTCGAATAGAGTCGAAAATCTATTTTTACCGTTGTTACAATTAGCAGCATGGTTCCAAACGCAAAACTAAAGAAAAAGAAAAAGAAAGAAACCCAAAATTAAAAAAGTAAGAATTGGATATGGCGCACACGCAAAGTACCGCCACGCATACGCAGTACAGCGAGAGGTGCGAGAGGGGAGACCGCGCGTTACGTGGCAGTTTCAAATCGTATTTAAGTGCGTATGAGGATGATTGAGTTCTAACATTACATCAGGTGAATAGAGAAAAATTACCATAGAATTACAAGAGAAGAAAAAAAGATATTTCTTAGAATTATAACGCATATAAGAACACACAAAAGAAAAGGCACCATAAAGTCGGAACAAAAGAAAAGTCTTTGAAATCCTTTTTTGTTAAGATTATTACATTTCTTCAATAAGACACAGCGCTCAGGTCCTGCCGGCATGCAAATTTTCTTAAGTTTTGTTCTCTTTGCGTTTTATAAAATGGAAAATACAACCTAGGTATCTTGTCGATCTCCCCATTGTACAAATCGAAATTATTTATCTTAGAATTTGGTTGATACATTTACATAAAATTTTCTTAGGGTGTAGAATCAGTTCGATCATGGACGATCATGGATCACCATCCCGATGGCATGTATCGTAAAAGTGGTTCTTGCAAGATTTACAGAAATGATAACACTTTATGAATAGAAATATATATTTTTATACATAAAATCGTGCATTTTCACCCTAAAATTGTTATAACAAGAATCAATAAGTCATGGCCGACGGTATTTCACCCTTAACATTATTTGTAACATAATTATCTTTCAATAAATAATATTATAATTGTGCTGCCTTCTACAGAAAATCCTTTTACAGAAATTTGTAATACAAATATTAATAATTGTTTAATATAAACTGTTATTTCTTTAAAATAAAGTTCTTTTTTGAAATCAGAACAAGAACAGTAATTAAAATGACTAATTAAATTATATAAAGGTATTAATTATTTATGAACGAAATATAAAATGTTATGGAAAGTTAACCCTTTGACTGCGATGCTGTGTTAGATCGGGTCAGCGTCGCGGGAGGCGGCTCGAAGCGGGAGCTTATTTCTCTAGACTGACGATGTGTCGACAATTCACTGAAATATTGTATTTTTAGTATCTGTATATCGCTTCTTTGCTTCAATAACGTGTTATCTTAAAAACAATTTTACAGTAGATCATTTTTTACTTACAAAAAAATATTTGACTTAATTGTGTATTTTTTTATGTCTATTGTAGATTACATACAAAAATTTAAGACCTTAGCTATCTCAAATCAAACACGGAGATTTCAATTATCAAATAAAATAAAAGCTTGAGTTTTCAAACTTGTCACGTTATTGAAGCAAAGAAGCGTTATGATATATGAATACACAGACGTAATGTCGGCCCTTGTCTTGGAGCTCCCACGTAAACATAACACATTTATTCGCCCGAAATTCATACAGATTTGCCCGTACAATACAGGTGTGTACGAGCTGCAAGCGCTTTGTACCACGCATGGCACAGCAGTGTTGTACTCAGCAGGGAAAGTGTTAATGAGTAGACGGACTATTGTGTTATGTCCGAAGTCTTCAACAGTGGTGGAGCAAATTTGTTTCGAATTGAAACGTGTGCTTGCTGAGTCAATTTATAACAGGATCACCTTTTTTATTGTGAGAGAGTAAGAAACGGGCACCTGATGTTAAGTGGTCACTGCAGCCCATGGACAACCACGTCCAACTTCAAACATAACAGAAGTTCTATTTAAGGATGGACGCGGATGCGTTCCTACTCTTGAGGACTGAGATGGTCGCCTCCAATGTGTATCCGGCAACCACACCATATATGTATTGTGATAGGCTTCGATTAATATTTACTGTTTTTTTTTTATTTAAATAGGTTAACAAATAAATAGTTTATGTCAATCTACATAACACGTGAACGAAGTCGCGGGCAAAAGCCCTTAAGAAATAAAAATCATAAATGGGGTTACAAGAAATATAAATACATCCATTACTAAAACTTTCTGAATACTTCATTCTGTAAATCAATAAATAAGTCTGTCCAGTTTGTAGGCTCACAAATCACGCAAAATTTGGAATAATATTCGGTCACCGTCCTACTTTCTGCGATAGGAATAACAACCATAACAGTTGTATTCCATTTTTCTCGTCTCAAATAAAACTTTACGTTAAATTGGAATTTTTGTACCGAAATTATAGAACAGAATAGACCCGACCCAACTTCGCTCGGGTAATAGAGTTTATATTTACTTACATTGTTTTTCGTTCATACATCATTTGAACCGACCGGGGACGTCTTCCGCCGTCCTTATAATCTGCCGTAAAGCATTACTTGTGTTTCGATTGGAGAGGTGTGGTTGCTGGCTACACTTTGTAACGAGGCGACCATCTTAGTCCTCAGGAGTAGCAACGTATCTACTTTCGAGCTCAGATAGGATATCGGTCTTATTTACGGTTGTACGTGAATGTCTATGGGCTGCGATTACTTAACATCAGATGGTTTGCGTGCTTGTTTGCTGCTCTCACATAAAAAAGATAAAATTTATGCAGACGAAACCGCTAGTAGATACTAGTAAACGATAAACTCAATTCGTAGCGAAGGTTTGCTATTATTCATGAACCGGGAACCGATAATTGGGGCAGTTCGTAGTCTGTCCGGCTATTTTAGTAGTAATGGTCCCGATCGATTAGAATACCATTTACTAGACAGACTAGCTCAATATTAAATATGTTTGATGTTTTATCACGACATGCAGAAGATTGTGTCGGCCTGGAAAATGAAGTGACTTCGAGTGTTGTCTGGAATTTGATGGGTCACCAGCGGTGGCAAAATTTCATACGCACTTCAGTTGCAATGATAACTAGAAATAATAACTACTAGTTTTAGATTGCCCACAGTTTGCTTCGAGCAGAGATCGATATTAAGAAAACGGCAAAAACCTTTTATGTTAATATTACAATACATTTGAATAAATTATCTATTTTTACTTCAATTTAAAGTTCTTTGCTGGTAGATTTCACAGATATTGTACACTAAACCAGTATTTTTTTCCCAGGATCATCAATAATAGAGTATAAGGAGGTAGAAGCGAATGAGATTGCAGAAGCACCGAGGCTACGGCTCAAGACAGAGTGGACGGAGCAGCTGACGTCACGACTCACTGTCGAAAAACTTCTACCCACCGATAGCGGGAACTACAGCTGTGTCCCCACTATGGCGGAACCCGCTTCAGTGAATGTTCACGTGATAAATGGTAAGATAAAAGAAAAAAAACAGTATTTAAACTGACAGAGTAAGTCTCTATTTGTGGAAGAATTAACTAGAAATCGTTGTGACATCTACACTTAAAACGAGGCGACGATCTCGGCACTCGGGAGTAGCAACACATCTATGCGCAAAGTCAGACAAGACTCTAAACTTGTTTGAATTTGTACGTAGAAGTCCGTGGGCTGCATAGACCATTTAACATCAGATAATCCACTTGTTCTTTTACTACGAATAACTTACGCTTATAAGTAAGGAGACCATGTCAGTCCTAAGGAGTAGCAACGCATCTATGTGCGATGTCAGGCAAGTCTTTAGGCTTGTTTGAGTTACGACGTGAGAAGTACATGGGCTGCATAGTAGTTTATATACCATTTAATTCAGATTGCCTGCTTGCTCCTTTCCACACTCCATACTTATATTTATAAGTAAGGCGACTTTCTCAGCCCTTAGGAGTAGCAACGCATCTATGCGCGTCAGGTAGGACTTTATTCTTGAATGAGTATGAACGTAGATAGATGTCCATGGGCTGCAGAGTACATTCAACATCAGATGGCCTGCACATCCCTTTGCATATTTTCCAACTTACAAAAAAACTATTTCAACAGTACATATTATACAGTACATTCGCTTTTTTATGTGTGAAGAGTAGTAAATGACCATGCAAACCACCTGATGATAAGTAGTCACAGCCAATGGACATCCATGTACAAAAAATAAGACTGAAATCTTAACTGAGCTCGAAAATGAATGTGTTGCTACTCCTGGTGTTTGTTAACATACGGTAGAACTTATAGAATTAAAAAATATATATTGAAACCAATCGATTGACATCTATTTTTTTTATTTATATAGATCAAAGTAAATACCTTATTATTACTTTTTCTCCGCATATTTCGCCTCTAGAAAACCAGATCAATATAGTTTGTATAACTGTGTGTTGTACTCTTAATACTGTTATATTGTATTGTGGCGTCACATAGTAAAAAGCACAAAAGAAACCGCTTACAATAAGATAAGATATCTATAAAAGTCAATGTGATAAGGCCTAGAAAAAGATTCTATTACATTTTGCCTGTGTGTGCTCGATTTTGTAACAATTGTTAAGTTGTATTTGTAAAGGTGGGAGACGTATAGTTCGAACGGGGAGGTACCACCACCGCCCACATAGTTCGCCGTAAAGCGTTATTCGTGTTTCGGTTTGAAAGGTGCGGTTTCCGACTACACTTTGAAGAGGCGACCATCTTAGTCCTCAGGACGAGCAACGCATTCCATCTTCGAGCTCAGATAGGATTTCAGTCTTATTTGTGTTGTCCATGAGCTGTGACTACATACGAGTACCATAAGGTGGTTTGCATGCTTGGTTGCTACTCCTATCACATAAAAAATGTATTACAAAGTCTATTTTAAATAGTTATTCATCCCATAGCCCTCATGCAGTCTACCTGACGGTAAGTGTTTGCTGTCATTCATGGACATCTGTAACCAACTTCATAAAGAACAAGACTTCCATTTGAAGTCCATGTCATATGCGTTCTTAATTCCGAGGACTAAGTTGAATGCCTCTTTTTTAGTAAGCCAGTAACGGAAACGCAACAAAACTTTACACTAAAAATGGCTATTTCATTGGTACCTCCACGGTCGAATCGTATAAGTTCTCCCACCTTGTCAAGATAATGTTTAAACAGGTTATTTAAAAAACAATGCAAACTGGATTTTAAAATAATGTACAATAGTAAAATTTTTACGTAATAAAGTTTTAAGCGGCCTCAAGTACACAATTAAAATGTTTTTGACAAAAATATAAACGTAGCAATTTTGGTTTATTGCCACAATTTATAATTTTGAGACAAAAATGTAGGATTTATACTTTTTTTTAGTGAAAAGTGTAAAAGTTCTCGTTATACAAGGCATAGATAACAATGGAGATAAAACATTAAATATTCAGAACGTGCAGTAGAACGACACCTGTCATAACACTCGTTACAATAGAATATTATAATATTTTTGCAGATAAAAACGTGTTTTTTTCCTTGGTATAATTTACAGCATAATAAAACTATAGTAGTTAGTATTTAGTTGCCCCGAGACCAGGAGCTTTGCAACTAGTTCGAAATATCGGCAATTAAAAAGCATTAATTGTAAGTACCCGTTATACAGTAATTATATTTGTTTAAAATAAATATAATTCTGTTCATTGACTACTAAAATAAGCATTGATTTTGAGATAACATAAAAAATAATAAGTGGTCGTTATTGGAGATATTTTTTCCATTAAACCATTAATCCGTTTACAACAAAATTCCAACAACATGGTAGATTCGTTGATTTCTTGAAAACTGTGATTTTCTCATATACATATATGTAAAGCCTTTTTTCACACAATATTAATCACTTTTCACGTTTATATAAGTAACTTGTTTTGAGTTGGTAAAGTAGCAAAAAAATTTACATACCATCATTTATCACCATGAGTTTAAATATTCTGTGCAGCCCAACGACATCTATGTCCAACCTCAAACACGACGAGTCTTGCCTGACCCCGTGTAGTTGTTACTCCTTTTGATAACAGAGATGATCGCCTCACTCTTAGTGTTGTCGACAATCGCACCTCTGCAACCGACACAAAAACTGCTTTACGGCAGATTATAACCTCGGTATCTACTCGCACGACTCTCAGCGTTGCCAACCATGCTTCTGCAACCAAACCAAGAACTGTTTTAAGGCGGATTATAAGAGCAGCAGTACTTCTCCACTCGGAACGTAATTCTACCATATGACACATTTAATCGTTTTTCACTTCTTGTACCATTAGTATTTAACCTCGGTGTCGCGTTCCGCATACAAAACAGTGTACATTCAATCTGGACGCTAGTTAATACCGTCGGAATCCTTACAAGGGATGGGGTTGTGTTGGACAAGGCATAGTTCAAAGGCATGCGGATTTAAATACGTACCTGCGTACAGATAACATCACTTCAACACTACCTTTGTACTGCGGTACGTAATATCTTTTTCGTCTCGTTTCTTTTATCCATTTATTTATGTATCTATCTATTTATTCATCTATTTATCTATCTGTTTATTTCTTTATTCATCTATCTATTTATTTATTTACTTATTTTTCTGATGTGGTTGAATTTGAATTAAATGGCCATGAAAAAGTTTCGAAGTAATAATACAGAATAATATTTTTTTTTTAAAGTGACTTAAATGGTTGCCCTGATAATCAGTGTCGCCAGACACCGCAACTATGCAACTAAAACACACGAGTTACTTCACGACGGATTATGAGAGCTGCACTGGTACCTCCCCGCGCAAACTTTAGTCCTATCATCTGACAAATATTTAAACAGAGAGACGATATAGAAGTCTAGCGAAACATGTCATATGCTGGCTTCAATTAGTACCTCTATTAAAGCTTGTACCATTATTATTCCACCTGATATAGGAGCGTCCATTCTTTCCTTGTATGCTATAAAACTATAATACCTCAATTTGTTGAGAAACTTTTTAACACTCTTTTATTTTCTTTCCTGGTCAGCTCAGCTGAGCCACACATAAAACATTTAAGGAAACGGATTCGCAGCAAATCTGGCAAACAAAAATAAATGCGAACAGGGTTTGGTTCTGTCACCTCTTGCTGAAATAGGGTTGTCTACTTACCTTTACTAGTTGGTAGAAATAGACTCCGATGGGAGAGGTACCACCGCTCTTTTTTTAATCTGTCATAAGCAGTTCTTGTGTTCTGGTCGAAGGGGTACGGTTGTAAGCTACACTACAAGCCAGGCGGCCATCTTAGCCAGCTCTCTTAGATCTCGTAGCAGGCCGTCTGGTGTTAATCGGACTTTGTAGCCCATGGACATATACGTTCGACCTCTAATAGGACTAAAGTCCTGCCTCACGGCGTGCTACTTTTTGTTACTCTTTTTGCTCTTTACATTGCTACTCTTGAGAATTGAAATGGTCGTCTGGCTTGTAAGTATAGTATTTTCAACCTACAACAACACACACCATAAATAACCACACTAACTACAACGGCAACATAAGAACTACATTAAGGTCGATTATGAGGGCGGCGGCGGACCCTTACTGGCGTGGTATTTCCTTAATCGGACTGTCGTTCTACTTTGCTAAGCACTTCCTTTTCGAAAAACTGAAATCTAACTACAAAGTAGCAATAACAAGTAAATCTTAAAATATTAAACAAACCTAAAATATTATTTTATTATAAAGGCGTGCCAACCCTATGTTAGATTATATACGCTCATACACTTTCTTGAACGGAAATCCCTTTTATTATGGCGTCGGGGCAGCTTTTAGAGAAATTCACACTGTTATATTAAAGAGAATGCATACCACGCCTACGTCTGTTTTGACAAAGCTTTTAGATTGCGTTCATATACGTGGTGGAAGTAGAGTTTCCCCTAGAACAGGGCTCGACAACTTTTAATTTCGTCTTAAAAGTTCTAAGCCAAATCTTGCAATTTGCTAATTTTTTCTATATTTTAAAGAGCCACTAAAATATGTTTAAATAATTTTGTGTCTATCTTAATGTTCCTATTTCAATGTGACTTTCACCTGCCAGTGAAGCTTTATAAGAAGTTATTAATACTACATTTATTAAAAAAAATACGAACAACGTCGCGACCACGGCTAATATTTCTATAAAAACTTACAATTGTTTTACAAAATAACATATTTTATTATTTGTTAATAGTACAAACTTTAGTACAGACTAAATGTAGTCGATTACAGATCGCAATCCTCTGCGCGAGATATGAAGCTGCCCTCTTATCACCGGCGGCGTCGGTCGATTTTATTTTGTTCTCACATATATGTTAACAAATATATGTCGCAGTATCGCTGGTAAAAGCTAATCCATAAAGAAGCAACACTTTGATATTAAATAAATAGGGATGTCGGAAAAGGGTTCCTTTGATCCCCATCAACGTTTGAAATGTTCCTCATTTTGTGATCGCATTGTTTCTTTTATTTACCGATTTGATTTCGGAATTGGTAGCGTTTGAGGACCACTGGTTACGTGTGGAGTAGAACTTTTTTTCTGATTTGTATTTATTGTAAATTATAAATAAATTAAAATGAAGTTCAGACACAGTTTCTAAATACAGTACAAATAATGCAATACATTTTACTGTGTATCGGGTATTCACGATTAACGAGTTTTGATTGCCGATTTTTCGAACCAGTTGCATGGCCTGTAGTGAAAAAATATATTTTATTATCGTCATACATTATATAGTCATTCTTTAAATCATCATTTCATGGCTCATTGTTGAATATAATAATAATAATAATCGTTTATTTCACAACTACAGTCCATATTTTTACTTTCACATTAAGTATAAGCATAACAATTAACAACACTTACAGTAATAAAAAATAAATTTACATGTGTTAATAAAATAATTTTAGTTTCCAAACAAAATTCAGATTATATATATATATATATATATATAATCTGAATTTTGTTATATATATATATATATATAAATATCCTCTCAGAATTAAAAGGGTTTAGTTAGGTACACCTAGTACAATTCAGTTTTCATAGACTTTTCATAAACCTGTGGAAAACTCCAACGCAAATAAAGTAAATAATAATATATTTCCAAAAGGCATGTTAATTCGAAATATCTATTACGTACCAGTTATCGAACCCAGGACCCTCCGTGTAAGAGTTTAGCGATCTCTTAAACTATAAATACTATAATTTCGTTTAATATTGTATCACTTAAAAATGGGGTCTGAGTGCCAAAATATTTTTGAAACAATTAGTCCCACGCTTGTTCCACACCGCCGGTGACAAGAGGGTTGGTTCATATCGCGTGCAGAGAATTCCGATCGCTATTCAACACGAAAATGCAGCTAGTTCTGGGTACCATGTCGCATGGACACGAACTCCCTTTAGATCGTTTAGGTTAGTCTTTTATTACAATTAGTTTTAACATTTTCATTATCGTAGTTAAAATGTAAATAAATATATTTTTTAAAAGATAACTAATCATGTCTCGTTCGTTTAAAGTAAAATGCGAAGTTTCTCAATCTAAAACAATTAAAACAATCGAAACCTCAATTTGTTTATCTAGGTTCAATAAACATTAAATGGATCTGCCATTTAAATAATGAGGCGATAATTAGAAACATTCATTAACAGACAACGTACCGAATGAAGATTTAGACCTTATGATTAATGGGAGACTCGAGATTTGTATACATTGCTAAGTGGTACATAATTGTGTTATATTAATTTAATTACATTCCCGCTTAATGTTAAGGCTCGCTTAGATGTTTATAAAGGAGATAATTTGTTATAATCACTGTTTTGGTTATAATAATAACTGCTTGGTTAACAAATATTATCTTTCTAAAGCCTGATAATGTAATTTGTTGGGATTTACTTCGGCTTAAGTGGAGAGATTTAAGCCAATAGTGCGACATTACAAGATGTGATTGTAAAGGTGTTATTTTTTTTTTTTGTAATGAAAGACGGCACTTACGGCACTATAGTTCGACCGGGGAGGTACCACCACCGGTGTCATAATTCGCCGTAAAGCATTTCTTGTGTTTCGGTTGGAGAGGTGCGGTTGCCGACTACACTTTGAAGCAAAGCTACCATCTTAGTCCTCAGGCGTAGCAATGTATCTACGTTCGAGCTCAAACAGGCTTTCTGTCGTGTTTGTGATTGTACGTGGATTTCTACGGGTTGCGACTACTTAACATCAGATGGATGGCATGCTCGTTTGGCTCTTCTTACATAAAAAAAGATAAATTACGTTTATTTTAATTATAAAGAATGAATAAAGAATGAACAGACATTTATTTTCCACTAATCTCCTACAATAATCCTAAAAATAATTACGTTAGTAACTTCAAACTTTATTTTGTTCCTAAAATAAACACTAATTTCGTCTAAAAGCAAAGACTACACATATCCAACCATTCGGATAATGGCCGAAGTTTTATAGTTGTCATCTGTTATTATTTTCACATTAAGGCTCTTTATTCGTCGAGGACATTTGTAAAAATACCGTTAGTGGAAAAGTTTTCCTAGATTTTTCGTTAAAATAAGTACCCGTAGTTAGTTATAAATAAAGTAGTGTAGCGACGCGCTGTATTTTTAAATATTATTGATTTTTACCTTTAATTTAAATTTTATATTTGTTTCATTGTTGTATATATATATATATGTATAATAATGTTGTTTTAAAAATTTAGACATTGCAATAAAATCGGATGGCCAGATGCACGTTACAAATAAAAAATGAATAAAAAAAGTTGCATGGCAATCTATTTTTGAATCCGACAACAGTCCCCGCGCTCTTTTTTTCAATTTTCAAAATTTCTGTCGTTTTTTGCTGTATTTGAGTTCATTAATTCAGTCGTTTTAAGAATACTGTTGTAGTTTTACTGCGGAAAACCACAGAACAGTTACAAATGGTATTAGCCATAATCATTGACATAAATGATTATCCAATCCATAGACATAGCTAAAAGTCTTACCTAAAATTTGTCTCATTTTCGTTGCCTTTTCTTAAGGCTATTTGTGAATATGTACTTTTGGTCATTAAGTTTCCTACAAATAACTGTATAATGGTCAAACAGTTCGGCCAAAAATTTGAATAGGACAGTTTAACTAGAGAGATCACCGCTCCACTATCGCAATCACATTCCGTTAGAGACACTTTTAAATCACTTTTTTAATGTTGGTGAAGTAGTAAACAAACATCAGTCCAGCAGATGTCAAAAAGTTTTTGCAGTCATTGGACGTCAACGTCTAACATTGAACTCACTGCGTCGATGTACGACGTCAAACAGCTTTTAAGTACTATCTGAAGTCGTGCATAAATTCTTTGCTACTCCTGAGGTATGATGCTAACCTTACTTGTAGGCGTTGCCAGTAACCGCACCTCCTCAACTGAATTACAAGAAATGGTTTACGACGACTATGTATCAAGTGGTACTTCCCCGGTAGTACTGTTTTACTACCTTGCAAGAACGAAATGTATGAAAAAAAAGTTGATATACATTGCCATATTTGTTTGTTACACAGGTGAACATCCAGCGGCGATGCAGCATGGTAACGCAAATACAGCGTCACCCGGCGCTTTGTCAGTGAACCTACTGATCTCACTGTACTGCACTCTCGCGACTCTGTACACGAGTTCCATCGACGGGTTCAGATGAAAGTTACATAATTCATCCAACTTTGGATCAAGTGTTTGACGAACACTGTAAAAAGTATGTTTCTAATTTCGTGTTTAGTGATGTAGTGTTTTGGTTGGACTTGATTGGAATTGTAATTGATTATACAATGATATCTGGTTCTGGTAAAAGATTTCATAAATGTGTCTGATGGATAAAAAATCGCTTTCAAACTCGATAGTCCCGGATTTCCTATATCGTACTATCAAACACCTAGACCCAGAATACAATCAAAACCAAAAAAGAAATCAAAATTCATTAAACTGATAATGAAAAAAATATATACAAATAGATATTACTTTACTTACTTTAATAGATCCGAATTTTATTCAAATTAAAATTATTACAACGTATGCAATTAATATTTTTAATTTTCATATTTTTCTCATTATTTGAAATGCTTTAGTTCGTGTTTCATAAAAAATAATGCAACGTATAGTATGATCTTTCAATATTTTTTACTGTTTACTTCAAGAAGAAGGGAGGTCAACTTCTTATCAACTTCCAAAAAAGAAGTTAACTTACTTAAGGATGTTTTTCCGACTATGAACAAAAATAAAATGTTAAATAGAATAATAATAATAATAATACATTAGATCTATACAATCTTAATATACACAACATAAAAAATCTGAAATACAAAAAAGATATATACGGAAGGCAAAATATTAATTTCTAAATAGAATGTACGGAAAATAATAAAGAAAAAATAGATTCTGGTTTGATAGAAATAGACAACAACTCAACACTCAAATTATCAATAAGTACAATTCCAATCAACATACCGAAGTTTAATTTCGAATGACGTAAGCAATATGGAAAAAAGAAAGGATACAGACTGAGCTTATGTGGCGACGTATTTAATAGAAAAGAATATTAGTAGTATGACTTGTGTTAAAAAAATCCAATTATAAAACTTAAATGTATTATTTCACGGATACAATCCACACAATTAACTAAATTTGAAATGTATATCTGTATGTATAAAAGATTATGTTTATATATAAAAGAAGGAGGTGAATGCTAGACCCAGAGATCAAGGCATAGCCGAAGCCACAAGAATTCAGAATTTTCATATTGGTTCCTTACATAATGTACGTGAGCATTAAGAAAGGAATTTTGCTGATTCCGCCTCAAAGGGGGTAAAATAGGTACTGTATATGTGTTGAAATAACGATATTTACACAAGCAACGCTATGAGCTTAAG
>DWON01005910.1:0-14415 GCA_018251015.1 Phocides pigmalion okeechobee
GATTGTTTAGGTTAGGTTTTTATTTTAATTAGTTTTAAGATTTTCATCATTGTAAATATATATAATAATCCAATAAATATCTACACAAGAACAACATAGAAATAGGTCAAACTGCTTAGAATGCGACTTAAGCACACACACTCCAGAATATCATGTACAATACAAGCAATCGTCACAGCGACCGGGAAGATAGTTAAGTTATACTCAGCCAGCTTCTGTAGAAAGACAACTAAACCCTTCAGTGAATAGAATTGTAGATTTATTTTATTTATTCCGCATCGGCTCGACGTGAGTTGAATATACACTATAAAGTTTTATGGGGCCCAGTCTAGAAGATAACAGGCCCAGCTATTCAAGTTTTTTACTCTTTTTACGAGGAACAGGGTAGCCATAGCTTAGTTGGAGAAAAGGGGACACTGTAGTATGCAATAAATCAATGATGTTGGAAAGTTATTATAACTCCAAAGCACAAATTTATGTTATTGAAAAGGATAAGGAAAAGAATAATCTATGAATTTAGCGATGTGTCCTGTTCACTGCCATTTCAGTCTGCCAATGTTGAGAGCTATGTCAGCAACCTTTCTTCGTCTACGGACCTCGTAGTTGAGAATATTGTCACTTAGCGAAATATCAAGCATAGCTCTCTTCATGACACGCTGAGTGACTCTGAGCTTCCAGATAAAGCGTAAAGCCAAGAACTACGTCTCAGCTCCGTAGATCAAGTTTCGACTTCCATGATTTGACATGAGGAGACATGATTTGATGATTATACAATATTTGGGGACTGTCCTAATATAAGCGAGCCCGTGGAGAGCCCAGCTGTCCCTTTCGTCTGGGTATTTTATTTGGGAAATAATTCGTGTGGGCGCTCCGGTAATAGGTCCCAAAATGTATGGTAATGTTCATCAGATGTTTTTGATTTTTTCCCCTCGCCAGTGATAAATTCGACTCGGGTCCGGTTTTCATTTAGAAAGAAAATATTTATTGTAAAGCCATTTAGATATTTATTCATGAATTTAGATTTATGTACTTTAAAATAATCTTGTCTCTACTCTAAGAATGTTATAAGGCTTAAATGTTTTATGGAGTTTGGAAGTAATTAGTTGCATTAGGTAACATGTTAGACATCACGTAATATCGTTTATGTCTCTTTTTATCGCAGTTCTAAATTGAGCATGTCCAATGCTCAATTTAGAATTTATAAATAGTAATTTTATAATTACATTAAACAAAATACACATACAATTGGTACATGAGCGTGTTAAGGAAATAGACTCCCTGATTGTACGGTCATAGCTATACTGTAGTAGCGATAGTGTAGTGGCTAAGATTGCGATAGAGACCGGTGAGGCAAGAGACGGGAAGAAAGACTGCTTTTTGAGAGCTAAAAGAGGAGTCCAGGATTAAAACACCAGGCCCATGTTTCTATCCTCTGAATATTAATATTATAAATGCGTATTATAAATTAATTATCATTTACTTTACCAATGAAGGAAGACATCATAGAAAACCTTCATGCTAGATAGATCTCCATACAGTTTTCAACAGTATGAAGTCTACCAATCCACTTTCAGCCAGCTGACACGTTGTGAGTACCAGATTCGATTCCTGGTTAGGCAGATATCATAAATCATAAATTTAGATTACTGGGTGTTTGTGTATTCGTCTTTGTGTGTTGATGGCACTCTTCACAGGGAATCTAAGTGTAGGAAGGTGACCGTTGGCATGTTAGTTATTATATTTTTATCGTAACTACTCCAACTGATACTCAGACAAGTTTCTATATAGAATGTACATAAAATAATAGAGTTCCAACGTGTAAGTAGCATTTATGTAGTAATTGTTAGCGGCAAGAAACCTTAGCTGGACTAGAAGTGGCCGATCTGTAGAAGTTAACGGTCACGGCCGGTTTGTGATCGGTCGCCTTATCGTGCCGTCGGCTGTACAACGGTTAGAGGTGGACAAATAACGTGGTTACTGGCGCCTACGTGTGAGGAGAAATGTTAGTCTTTAAGAGTCGTTTCTTACCTCTTATCGAGTTACTCTTGTTCTATCTAGAGTTGGTTAGGTGTCTATATATGGCTGTGAGTATATATCATGAGGTCAAGTTGCTCGCTCGCTTACTTTCTTGATATAATGTTTATAACGCAACGGATTTTAATGCCATTTTGATCAGTATACAGAGCGATTTAAGAGGAAGGTTTATTACAGTTTTTTTTTTTTATTGTGAAAGAGTAAGAAACGGGCATGCAGGCCACCTGATGTTAAGTGGTCACTACAGCCCATAGACAACCACATCCAATCTCAAATAGAAGAGAAGTTCTATTTAAGGATGGGTGCGGATGCGTTCGTACTCTTGAGGACTAAGATGGTCGCCTCCAATAATGTAAAGTAAAAGTCGTCAATTTCAAAGATCTGTAATGTGATGTCGTAAATGCACCCGTATGAAGTTGGGGTGGGTAGCTTTTATTTTTTATTTTATTTCATTATAATATATAATTAAGTTCATGGTACTTTAAGAGTAACACAGACGTATTACAACCATAATTTTGATTTAAAATATTTTGAGTAATAGATATACAATATAAGCTACGGCTTAATAAAAAAATCGAATTGCATGATCGTTTGCTATTAAACATACTATTAAACAAGTTCACTATTAAATTCATTTTATTGTTTAATAATAATAGGTTTAAACTTTAAATAGTTTCGAGCCGGTCTATGTATTCGTAGCTCTACATCGAGTTAAGTTGGTACAACGTAACCTGCTACCTGCAACGTCCAATACGAACGGTAGTACGTTGCTCTATAAGGCGACAAACACACAGACGGCGGCCGCAGCTCGCACTCTTTTGTATATTGATTTTGTATCGAACAATCCGTTTTGTATTCAACTAACATTTCTATTTGCTATTGAATATTTGCGGTTTATTTTGAAAACAAATTTCGTTTTTGGATTTCCTTGTCGTAACAGTTCAATTAGTCTTGTCAACTTTATTCGTCATCATATTTGTTCCACTGTTGGGTATTGATCTCCTCTCAGAACCACCATGCTGGCCAAGTGCGGTCTTAATGGACAAATCTCATGCACTACTTGCTTCCTCATGATGTCATACTTCACCGTTGAGGCATTTGATAATTAATTTATAATATGCACACTATTTCGAAAAATCAGAAACATATCGGCGATTCCAATCTTAAACCCTTTGTCCGACGTGGACGCATTGCTACTTCTGGAGACTATAATGGTTGCCTCGCTACCAAGTGTATTCGAACAAACCATCTTTCTAATCTAAACATGAGATTAAGATTGGCCTTACCTGTCCGTAAGAAATCATTGGCTTGCAAGCTCGTTTGATACTTTAAAACAAAAAAATACGAATTTGTGTTAAAATACTCCCTAGCATCCTCCCTTGGTCGAGATCATCAGTAATAAAGCAATGAAAATTTTATACAGTACGCATTACGTAGATATTACTCGTGTTTAGACCAACGTTGCGGCAAATCCCTTTGTTCGTTCTCATATTGAGCGAACTAATTTTAGATCTTGCAGGGGGTGTACATTGTCAGTTTGTAACAGAAACACTATTAAATAATAATAGCACGTCGCATCGCAAAGCCACTCACAATTTCTATAATACCTTATGACCAATGTTACGTCAATATATGACTCTTACACACTTATCGCACCTTTAGGAGACAACTATATTGAAATTAGAATAAGTGGGTCTGGCTTAGAATAGTTTTTTTTTTGTTATGAGAGTAGCACACGAGCATGTATTCTACTTGATGCTAAACAGTCGTTGCAGCCGATGGACATCCACATACAACCTCAAACAGAGCCGCAGTTCTAACTGAGCTTGTAGGTATGCGATGCTTGTCCTGAGGGCTGAGATGGTCGCCTCGCTTGTAAGTGTAGCCGGCAATCGCACCTCTCCAATCCAAATATGAATTGATCCTCGGAAAATAATGAGACCGGCAACGGTAGCTACATGCCAATATTTCAAGACAACTAAAAAAATTGCTACTTCAATAGAAAAAAAATACTGCGTGACGCATTTGACGCATGACGCGTTTCACGCATAACGCATGACGCATTCGACGCACGACGTATTCAACGCACGACGCATAGTCGCAAGCCGCATCGTCTATAACTTACCTGCAATGTTTCTGACGCAATACCTGCATCGGATCCATCATCATTGCATGACAAATATATTACATTTGTAGATTTATCCATGCACTTTTATGGAAACTTGGTTTGAGCTATTAAATCTAATCGCTTCGAAACGGTATTCTATGTTCGTTTAACGTGCTATTTATTTTTATAGCAAAATGTATGGTTCAAAAGTAATCTTTCTATATACATATAAAAAAGTAACGTGACTCAGTAGCTCATGTTACAAATATCCAGGAAACCTGACTCCCGAAATTAAATTAAAAACTTTAAAATCCATAGCAACAATAGCACGTGCATAAGGCAAGTATAGCCGCGGGATATAAGCTAGTTAAAAATGAAAATTGAATTGGTCTTCTCTATCGAACGAGATTCATTCGGCGTGGTGCTACAAAGAAGCGGAGGCAATTATAATTGTAACTCGATTTATTCAATTTGGGAGTTCGTTATTACTTCGATGAAGGAGTTGTGTTCTCAATTACCGATTGGGAAACAGGCTGTTACACGCTAATAGGTACTTGAACAACGCGGAGTACTAGCTTTAATGTTTTGCCCCAAAAATATTTAACTCGTCAACGTTACGGGAGACGGCACTAAACTAGAGCTATAGTCTCTAGACTGAATATGCGCCGACAATTCTTTGAAATATTGTATTTTAACATCCGTATAACATTTACAGACATACAGACGTTGTTTCTGCTCGCAGTCTCGTGGTGCTGACGTAAACTCAGCACTTGTGCTCGCCAGTAATCAACCAATACAGATTTGCACGTACAACACAGGTGAGTACAAGCCGCGTTACGCCGCGTAATAGACCGCAGGGAAAGTGTTATCACGGGAAGTAGAAGCCGGCCGCTTGATGGTAAGTAGTCTGCAGCCGTCACATGCAACGCAGTTGAGTTACTACTCCTGAGGACTGGGACGGTCGCCTCGCTTTAAGTATAGCTAGCAACTGCCCCTGTCCACCAAAATATTACGGCGGATTATGAGGGTGGTGGCGGTACCTCCCCGTTCGAACTGTTTTACCACCTATTATGCTACTTACTTACTTACTATGCTACTTATTACTTAAAGACCGGTAATTGTAAGCAAAATTTCTTTGTTTCAACTTGACTATAATTTATGTATACGCGCGTCACGTTTGTATTCAGTTTGGGATGGCAAGGCAAGGCTCAAAGCCGATCAACTGATACTACATTGTAACTGACATTAATTAAGTGTATGTAAATATCTTGAATTGAAATAAAATATTTCAATCTGAATTTGAATACACTTTACCGAGGCTGAAGTTAATTAAAGACGTTACAGGGAAGTACTTAACATGGTACTTCACATGGGCTGCACAGTCCTTTGCTACATCGACTTTCACGAGTCTCCGAGCTTTCTGTGATATATATTGCGATGTATTGGTAACTTCATGGATTGAGTACGGTACAGATTACAGGGAGAGTTCAATGAACTGCTGGAGGTAATCTAATTTGAATATATCGTGTTCCAATTTCGAATCTGCGTTATTTAGAGAAACTATTGAGCGATAAATGATGCATTTTAATGCAGACTCAAATTTAGAATGCAGACAAAAGGTAAACTTTCGCGGGGTATCGAATCAATCGGGAGCGTTCGGCCATCTCCGGAACCGCTCGGCCGCGCTCGGCTCAGCTGACGCGATCTGTTGCTATGTGCATTTGCTTAAGAACAAAGTGGACGTTTTCGTAACCCATTAAATTGACGTCAATTCACAATTTTAAAGCTTGTTTTGACATTCCAGACGCTTGTTTGGCAAACACTTTATGTGACAAGCGCAACATTTCAGTTCTTCAAAAATTAACTCGTTTTTATTATATCAACATCCGGCGCAAATTTAGATGCAATAACATTCTACTACACACATAAGAACTTTCTCGTGAATCTGAAAATAGTATTTAAAAGCTAGAGTGGGCTATTTGAGAACAAAGAATCGTTTCGGTCGTGTACAAATGTCCTAAAAACTCCATAGCAAATGCAACTAACTCGAGCCTACGTGACCGAACCGATGTGCGCACGCACACAGGCAAACCTAACTGTTCACGGACACGGCGTTACGCACACTTCCACAGACGCGGTTAAGTCTCGCCCCAGAACCGAAACGGTGTAAGCATCATCGACCTTCACAAAGAAATGAGCACATCTCACAACTCTATCGGTAACGAAATAAGGGTGATTTTAACAAAATGGTGTTGATGGCTATTAAATCATTTCAGTTCCGAGGTCGGTAATAGCTCCGCTACTGCATTTATGGCAGAAGTCTGTAGTTGCCAACCTTTTTGTATGATTTTTTTGTAATAACTGTTACGTTGTCTTTAATAGTTGATAGGCCACGCCCCCAATTGTGTTGCCACAGTGGCGGTGCTAACGTTGATTGCGGGAGAATCAGCGCTGTTTTAGCGAGTCTCGCACTGAGGCGGCCGTTTGTTACTTGTCAATTGTGATTCTTGCATAAACACCCTATAATGTACGTCAATGTTCATAATTGATTGTTTCATTAAAAAAAACTTCTGTTTTGTGGAACGTTAACGACCTTCAAATGGTTTTTTTTTTAAACTGCATACAATTATTCTAAAGTAGAATTATGTGTCTATTTTGTATGGTATGAAAGTAGCAAACGAACGTGCAAGCATCATATGCTATTTTATCTGCAGCCGATGGACACGTACGTCCAACATCAAATAAAATTACGACATCGTACAGATGCGTCGCACCTCCTGAGGACTGATATGTTCGCCTCGCTTGTGAGTGTAGTCGATATGTGCACGCCTCCAACAACAACACAACTAATACTTCATGGCGGATTATGAGGGCTAGTATAATTTCAAATTAACAGACTATTCTTTGAAAATGAACAAGCTTCGATTCTATTACAACCTCAGTCATTGAAAGTAATTGAACAAAACTACAAACACAAATTTGGGGAGCAATAAAGAGTGAGTGCTAAACTGGCATGAAGTCGCCTGGAGACGGAACACTAAATCTGAAATAAGGTGAAAGTACAGGGATGGCCCACTAAAAGGTTGCCGATCCCTGCCTCGTCCCGTACAAACCCGCTTGGTAACAGGCAAACGAAAGCGATGCCACATATACACGCAAAATCCAAACTTATTCCCTTCGTATTAAAGTACTTTTCAAAATGCAAGAGAAAATCTATCAACCTACAAACGATAATCCACTTTGAACGGAAAGCGTAAAGCACATTTTCCCTTGCAAGCTAAAGTTGTTATTGATCGAAGCTTATGCGAAAAAGTTTTGTATTACTCACGCAGATAAGGTAACCTATTCGAAAGCGTAGTTCTGCTCATCCTTGTCTGCCGGCGAACGAGTGAGGGAGATTGGTATATCCGAACAGTGCTATATTACGATGCGAGCGATACGAATGATAATAATATATTATGTGTGCCTGGTGACAGGTTATTGGAAATATCTGGAAATTTGAAATGCATTTGTATTGACATGATACCTAATTAACTTCGTTAATAAGCATACGTTTTTCACGGCTATTTTTAGAAATAAACAGCATCTTTAAACAAAGGGTACAAAAATCCAGAGTTTACCTAAATAGGTTTGTAAAATTACGTAGAACATATATAAGAACTATATTAACGCAATAGAACCTAAAACGGTACTTGTTACTCCCTTTGTCTGTTTGTCTGTGCGTTTGTGCGCGCTAATCTCCTAAACAACTGAACCAAATTTAGTGCAGTTGTCACTAACGTATTGTAATAAGCTTAAGTGAAGCTTTTAATGTTCGTCATTCAATCGGTTCATAAATAAGAAACTCATGCCAATTTGAAAATTGCGGGTGTTCGTACACAATAAATAATTTGACAAAGCTAAACATAATGTAATATAATTATTATATTAAAGAAGAGTAGCAAACGTGCATGCAGGCCACATAAAACCACAAACTGATGTTCTATTTGAAGTGTAAGTTGATGCGTCGTTATACCTGAAGACTGACATGGTCGCCTCGCTTTTAAGTGTATCCTGAAATCACAACTCTCCAACCGAAATACAATAGTTACTTCATTGCGGGTTATGAGGGTGGCGGTGGTACCTTTCCGGTCGAACAATAATTATACTTCGTAAAAAGTACATATTTGCGAAATATGGTAGCACTAAACAGGCTGCTGATCATTCAAAACATTACTTAAACATGGAGAGAGCTAAGTATCGTCACGACAGTTGTATACAAAACAATTTAATTTTATATTTAATTTACCAATTCAATGGTTTTGAATAGAAAACTAAACAAAATTGGTTTTGTAACGAAATAAAGGAATATTGGCGTAAAGATGGGCTTCCCGATACAATAACGATGATAATGCTCCCCGGGGTGACAGGTTCGATCCCCGCCAGAAAAAACTGAAGACTCTCGGATGCGGGGTTCAGTAGATTTTTTACTACAAACGTATAAATATGGAGACACTTGATTTTAAATGGTCTGTCTGAGACATGGAAGTCCGCGTTTAATCTTTAACAGCCTTATTTGTGGTTGTGATGCGTTATTAATATCAAGGACTAAAATTTGCTTTACTTATTAGTGTATTGGCAACCACACAAGAATTGCTTTGCAGCGGATTATGAGGGCACGGGTGGTGTCTCCCCGTCGAACTATCTACGACCTTAAAAATACTTAACTTCTTGCCGTTTTTAAGGGGTTGCTACTTCTAAGGACTAAGATGGTTGTCTCAATTGTATGTGAGCCGGCAACCACATCTTTCTAGCCAAAGAATTGCTTGGCGCTGGAAATTAGTGTGGCGGTGGCACTTCCCCGGTGGAACAGGTACACTTACAGATACATTTTAAGGACCATCTGAGGACTAAGATGGTGGTCATGTGTAAATGAGGTAAATGATTAGTAATTTTGAATAAAGAAGCATTTCTAACAGCGGGCTCCGTATTTATCCTCTAGACATAAAATTAAATCATTTGACATGATAAGACCCTATGATCTTATAGATCTGTATATAGGTCCTCTGATTATAAAATAAGAGAAATATAAAATGTTTAATACGTCTTGTTTAAAAGCAACACAAACAAATGAACAAACGTCCATGCTACACCTTTATATAAAAATATGGATTTAACAAGCACAACGTACACACCACACCACTGACCGCACCTCCCTTTACAACGTCAAAGTATCTCAGCGTTGAGTAAAAACGTGTTTACTTATTCGGAATTAAAGTTTAGTCCCTGTTCAATTATTTCTAAATGGTTCTCACAGTCCTGCGGAACTCTAACCGAGCCGTGTACTCAAATCAGCGAGCAGTCACGCGAGATGCGTCGAGTCCCGTCCGAGGGCGTGCTCCACTCGCCGGATTACTCCTAATGAGACAAGGGCTTTTTAGGGCACCCTAGCGACAGGGCTAGAATAGAATTATTATTACTTTTTTATTAATTTTAGAGAATATGAAAGAAGAATGAAGGCTTGAATTTGAAGGATTAGCTTTGAATATGAAGGAAGAATGACGCTGAATATCATTTTCGCCAGCTTTTTTCAGTCAAACTTAATGTGTGCAGATGCCAGTGGAAAGATTCTGACACAACGATTAGCTGTCTCGTGTGCTCACTCCTTATATTTCTAAAGTCATACTGTGTAATGTTTATTTATCAAGGACTGATTTAAAAAGAGTGCCAAGAGTTTTTCCGCCGGATTTTTTCTCCCAGTTAACCTTAGCTAACAGGGCGCTCAAAACCGATGTACTAATTTTACGTTGTACCCTTAAAACATAATTTTTTTTTAATTTTTATTTCTATCCATCCGTTCGTTACTCTGTTTTTCTGTTTGTTCGACTGGTTCTTTGACTGCGTACTAGTCTAGCTGTATGTCTGTCAATTTGTTTGTTCAACCGTTTGTTTCTTTGCCCAATAGTCCTACAGCGCGTCCATGCGCCTGTTTATATGTCTGCTATGTGTTTATTTAAATTTAACATGACTCATTTTGGTTTAATTGTTCCCAACATTGGGACTGGAGATGGCTGATGACTATGAGTAATGCCGTTGTGTTTATTTGAGGTATTATTTACGATTTTATGGCAAAATATAACAACCAACTGATTGCTGGGTTGGTTCTGTGGGGTGGAACATTCCCGAGTCTGTCGCGGGATTATTTGTAATTAGACACCATTTTATTGTTACCTAACACATGCTCGAGTGACTCAAATGACTATTTTGTAAAATATTATTAGGTGTATGTGTATCGGATCATAGCTTCAGAGCGGAGGTACCAGTTTTTATTTTTCGGTTGGAAAATTCAGATATACTTACAAGCGAAACGACCATATTAGTCCTCAGGAACGATAATGCTAGATGCATTATCGTTCATGCGATCTCAGAGAGGACTTCAGTCCTGTTGGGGGTTGTACAAGGCGGTTTAAGGTGGATTATGAGGGCTTGACGATACTTCAAAGATCGAACTATAGTTCTACCGCCTACATAACTGCACGGTAAAGCTATATGTGTATGGTTCATATGGGTGGCAGAGACTCAAGACTAACATCGAAATATGTACCTATCCTGTGGAAACAAAAAAACTAATTCCGATTTTGATTTCGATTACATTTTCGGTTCTGATTGTGATATTTGTACTCTTGACACACTTTAGTAATTTCAAAAAAATATACGTTTTATATTTATTTCACGACGGTGTTAAGTAGAACTCGTAAAGCATCGTGGGTCGGTGGTAAGTCGCTGGTCGTAAAGCACGGTCGCATGTCGATCTATCGGATTTCACCGAAAACAAAACAGATTAAGCGATTCCCTCAAAGGCAATAAAACGCAAAGCGGCCCGAATGGCACAAATAAACACGCGAGCACACGCGCCACCCGCGTTTACGACGCGCACTGATTGACGCTTTGCTGTTGGGCCACTAAATAACCCTCCGCCCAAGCGTTTTTGGACCCGATTCAAAGCTATATTTCTCTCTACTTGCTTTAAAAAAAAACCAAAAGTTATCCAAATGGCAGAGATTGACATGCACCACTAGTTATTACAATGCATGCTGATTAGTGTTTTCTTACTTTTTCATGAAATAAGGCTCCTTCGATGTCCGGACATCTAGGTGGGCCTCTGCCATTTTGTATTTAAAATAAGACGCAAGGTGATTCGTATGACATAAATAAACTCATCGCATGTCTCACACGCGAATTAATTCATTGTAGCAGAGCGTTATAACATGACCTCGTTCATTCATGACCAATTAAAGTTTTGGGAATTTCTTCAAAATTGGGAATTGGGAATTTCTTCTTGGATTCTTTTTTGCTTTTGATTACAGGTTTATGGTGCTAGAAAATTTCATGCTTTAGTTCCAAAGGTGCCTACCATTTGGATAATTACTATTAATGACTGAGACGGTCACTTATTAAGTGGGTAAGCCAGCGTCGGCACTTTTCTATCTTATATTCATAATAATAATTCTATATTCAAAATTAATCGGCACTATAATACAGAGAATGTTACCTCCCTGGTCACACATAGATTACTTGTCGAAATTTGCTACCATTCATAGTTTTTATGGCCCTAACTTTATTGTGTTATCGTTTGTCGCCCGTGTGCGGGGGACTTTACTGCCTTATTTACTTGTAGGTATGAGCGTAAAACTGTAAAGAAGCCTACCATTTGTTTTGATATTGCTTTATTTGTTTACGTCACAACAGCTGGCGAGTTCAGTTAATTGTCTACAGCTCGTGCGGCAGGCCACAAGCCAACACCAAGGACGCAGAAAACAGAATAATTTCGTATGAGGTCATACGTTTACAAATATTTAATATTTTGTTTATGTTGTAAAAGCTTGTAGCTCGCAGGCCACCTGATGTTACAGCATCTGTGCAAGACTAACGTCCTGCCTGACGTCATGCGTACATATTGAGTATTGAAATGGTCGTCTCGCTTGAAAGTGCATCCCTTACACCGAAAAACAAAACTGTTCTACAGAAGATAGTAACTATAGTTCGATACCTCCGCTGCCCCCATAAAATAAAAAAGATTTTACATGTTTGAAGCTAATGGTTGTGCTTATTTTATCCAATAGATTAATTTGAGTACAATTTTTATTTGAAACCATATTGGAAAAACTATAGTTTGACTAGGGAGGTACCATCGCTGCTCATAGTCCGCTGTGAAAGATCTCTTGTGTTTCGTTTGAAGAAGTGAGATTTCCGGCTATATTTAAAGCGAGGCGACAATATTGGTCCTCAGGAGTACCAACGCATCTACGTGCAACTTAATATAGAACTTTAAGGTAAGGTTATATCAGCCCTGGGCATCCAAGGGCTGTAGCGACTACTCAACATGAGATAATCTGCATGCTTGCTGCTTTCCTCATATAAGAATTTAATTAGGGTATTTCTTAACTAAGTTTCATTAAAATCTTTTCAAACTATTAAAGACTACCAGTTTATTTCCAGAATTTAAGTTCTGTTCGACATCACACGTGGACGCGTTGCTACTTTGAGAATGAACATTGTTAGTAAGCGTAGCGGCGACCGCATTAGTCGGCCATGTTTAACATTTATAATTCAAGTGTTGTAAACATAATTTATAACGTTATAAGTACAAAGTGTTACTTTCCAAGTAACTTTAATCCGTAGTCTTTTGATTTTGTGAACTGATTACTATTAAACACGCACGGAATTGAACTGGGGTCAAATGGCGGATGAGGTCATTCGAACTGGTTTCGCTTCGTTACTAACACTACGACGCTTCGATTTATTTAAACAATAAACATGTTTTTTATTTGAGAAGAGTAGCGAAGTAACATGCAGGTCACAGACGTGTGAAGGTCGCTGCAGCTCATGGGCATATACAAGCTCAAACAGGACTGAAGAATGCACCAAACAGAACTGAAGTCCTATCTGAGTCCTACATGAGACTCTACTCCTGGGAAGAAAGATGGTTGCCTCGATAAATGCCTCTGGTACAGACCATGTGTTCCAGCTGATGATACTCATCATCGCTCATGAAGTGATGTACCCAGTCCCAAATAGGAGTTCTAACTGAAGTCGATTACAGCGTTGCTACTTCTCAAGGATAAGATGTTGACAACACGTATCAGTAACCATACAACTAAAACTTTACATTAAAAATGAGTGCAGCGGTGGTACGTTCCCAGTCGAGGCAACATTAATAACAGAACTATATAAGTATTATGATATTTACATATCTACTTACATTCAAATTTAATTTGTATGCAAACATAATACACATATTTAAAACTGCGAGTCCTTTTAATCAAAACTCAAAAAATACAATATTATAAACGAATGCTTTGGTCAATGTAGCTATTTCTTTCGTGATTTGATCTATTAGCATAAAATGAAGTAGGCATTGCAATACAGGGTTGAAGCAGGGTTAAAACCATTTGCAGGGTTGTGCAAAACCCTCGATAATAAATCATAATTATTTATTAATTATTGTGCGATGCAAACATTTTTTGCAGCGATTAGACCCTTGAGGGTTGAATTATTAATTATACATCACAGAGGTGTGTCGTATATTTTTATTAAAACTACGCGGTGGGAGAGAGTTTAAAAATAAAATATGGTGATTAACACCGCGGGATTTGCGCCAACAGCGAGTAATCCGAGCTAGCGCGGACGGCATGGGGTGCATGGAGCGTGCACATACGAAACGTAGCTTTCAATTTTATACACCATTTTTTCATGGAAATACAAGTAGAAATCGGAACGAACTTACTCCTGAAGTATTCTCAGAATATAAAACGCGTAGTTATATACAACGATAAAAGCATACATGTTCCACCTTTATAATGTTCCGATAAGTGTTGTCGCTTATGGATATTAGTAAATGAGCCTAAACAGTATAAAACACTGCTGTCGCAGCTGAGAAACCGACTACAGTTTCTAAAGAACCGACCGTCTTAGTCCTCAGGAGTAGCAACGTAGCTTACGTGCGATCTCATATAGGACTTTAGTTCTGCTCGAGTTTGTACGTTCATGGGCTGCAATGACCACATCAGCAGGCCTGCATGCTCCTTTACTATTCTTACATAATAGGAACGTGATATGATACTAACAGAGGCGCTGTCACATATCAACTAAAATTATTTAGGCGTTAAAATGATAGCACGTAGCGAGGCATCATAAAATGCATGCTCGTAGGCCGAGTAGCATGCAATCCCAGCCACGTACAATACGCTGTGTTTAAGCCCTCCAGCCCTCCCCAGTACTTACCCCCCTGCCCC
>DWON01005911.1:0-14415 GCA_018251015.1 Phocides pigmalion okeechobee
ATGAGAGTGGCGGTGGTGCCGCCCCGGGCGAGCTCTAACGGCTCTACTACCTTTAAAACAATATCAAACAATAATTTCAAAATCTGTCTTCTTTTTTAAGTTAACGGCAAAAAAATCGTTACACGTGAGTACACGCACATAAATAGTAATAAAATATATTAATTCCGTGATAACATTACTTTAAAATCAAAAATTTCAAAATCCTCAGTGCGAGCCCGATTCGCATTAGCCTTTATTAATAATTTATTGTTTTACTTACACGATTTTACTTTTTTTACTTCTTAATCAATCCACAATTGAAATAACACGAACACAAAACACAATGATCCATGTCCAAATTTAGTCCAAATTTAAACTAGTGCCTATTTTTACAAAATAAGCAATAAAGTCCATGGATCACATGATGATAAGTAATTACTGTCTCCTATAGGGATTTGCTACACCAGCAGTCTGCAATACATTGCAGGCTTTGAAGAAGCGCTCTCATTGTCCATCCACGGCACGTTCTGTGGGAAAACCTTGGTTATGTATAACTATTCCGACGTAAGATTAAAAATAAAAAAAACTATTTGTTTAGAATGTTAAGTACAGTTGCTAGCGCCGTTTCTTGTGCAGGAGGTGTCCATGCAAAATGTAAATTTTTATATTCGATCCATTTTGTGTAATGAGCACTTCTCAACATATACAAATGGTCCTAATACAACAATTTTGTATTGGGACCATTTTGCATATTAATATAAAATACTACATGTATGTGTTACATACAAAGTGCTAAATTCGCGAAGTACCTATTTTATGAGGTGCTCATTTCACGAATTGTACACTTCACGAAGCGCTAGTTACACGAAGTATTTACTTCGCAAATTGCTCATTCCCTGAAGTATTCGTTTTGCGTCACGTGCACATTCACGAAGCACATGTTTCAAGCCTTCGGAAGAAATCTACTAATTACCAAAAGATTTCTTTTAGACGAAGTCCACATTAAAAATAAATACCTTATAAACACTGTAAACGTTTGTTATAAGAAAGTGCGTCTCATTCGCCAGCCTGCTGTGAAACAACGAAGTTAGTTAACACCTTCAGAAGTATGCGTTTTTACCTTACTACGATTACAGAACTATACAGATATAAAAAGATTTTCTCGATACAAAGTGCATACTTTGTTTTAAGGATGCAATTCTTGAGATTATTCAATTGAATCTCCCCTTCTATTAATGTCGCGTGTCCTTACAAGCTCTTATTTATTTGTTTTTAGTTATTCTTTACATCAATATACTTTATTTCAATATAACTTAACCCAAAACGTAAAATAACTTTTTATCTTAGTATCCTTCTTGTTAAACATATCTATAATAAATATCTGATTGAATTAAAATTTGACATTTTCGATACCATCTATTACAGAAATAGAGATGGTCTGAACTGAATTGAGGAGATGAAAGTAAAATTTAACTCCATAATGAGTTTTATCAGTGTGTGAGTTTGATGTAATTTTCTTGAGATCGCTCTGAATGGTTTTTAGGTTCCAAATATAATATTAGTTTTATATTCAGACCCTGAAAATCTTTTCTTAGAAAAGGTTGAAATTATTTGATTTTTTGTGCTTAAAGGCTTATTGTTTTTTCAAACATTTTTTTTATCACGAATAAAAAGAATGTTCTTTAATTTAATAAAATATACAACTAAGTTTAATAAATATTGACGTATAATAAATATACCATATTCAAAGTAAATCTTGAGACTAGTTTTTTATTTTTCTAGATACTGTTGTTATATCGGGCGATCCACAGAGACACCGTCAAATTTATATATATTTATCATCAGATGGATTGCTCGTCTGCTAATTGTATGCTATAAACAAAGTGCCGTAATAGGCAAGGCTACAGCCGAGCAACGAAATACTATCGCCATAATTCAAATATAAACAAAAACTAATTTGTTAAACATTAAAAATTAACAATACATTTCTTTGACAGGCAGACATGGAAACAATAAAAAGCTTGTTTCAGCCAACATGACAGTTACATGGAACTATATGCAACATTGTTTTAAAGCAAAGTGGAGTTATGCGTTTGGTGTCCAAGCACATTCCGGAAAGAATGCACAGATCCTTGTTTGAACACGGTAGTACAAAAACCAATAAGTTGTTATTCTAGCAATGCTATCTTATCGCACCGATCAATTTAATAAGCAACTTTCCAAATATGAAGCCATAATAAAATTGCTAGCCTCTCATCAAAATACCAATCGACAGATCATATTACAATGGCATCGGTTACGGTATCTTGATGAAAATGACTGAAGCATTGATACTGTACACTTAGCTCTTTTGATGTCACCGTGCAGGCGATTCTGACCTTAATGCCTTCAGCTTAAGCGATATGACGGCATGCAGTAAATGCGTTATGGTGTATAAACTAATGGTACGTGTTGTACCCACCGGTTTACCAGCAAGAAACAGCGTGGAATATTGCCGTGTGCGCTAATGACGTGCGTTTCTGCGCTTTAATTGCGATCAAACAGACAAACAGAACTAATTCTGGACCCATTCAGAACCTTATCACCATCCAATAAGGTATATTTTCAATGGTTCGCTGATATAAATAAGTTGGTGAGATAAGTCTGGTAGCATTCGTCGCATGAAAAATGTATGAAGTTTCATCTCGAAAGGAGTAAAAAGCGTTGGTATTGAAGTCGATTTTGATTGGTGATCCGTTTGAAAGGGTATTATATTACAGTGAGCGATGCGGCCGATGACTAGTCCAATTGCAACTTATGATATTGTGCTCGTTTGTACTTCTGAACACGTTCAATAAATTTTAGCTGCGAATAACTCGTGTTCAATGCCTTTAATAACGGGAAACGTGGTAGGGCTCCATCCAAGACTTACCTTATAGTCTGCTACACTCGTAACTCATTATTTCTATTCTATTCATTCTTTCTCTCGTTTCTAGTGTAGTATTTAAGCAGTTTTTGCTGGATACACTTTCAGGCAAGAAAACCGTCTTTGTCTTCAGGAGTAGCAACACATTTATATATACGTGCTCAAACCGGACTGTAGTCGATTGTGATAAGCTTTCGATGTTTATCACGTTGAACGCCACGTCGGACAATGTTGTCCGACAACACCTCAACATTGTCCGACATGGCGTTCAACGTGTTATGGGCAGTGACTCCGTGACATCAAATGACCTGCACTCTCTTTACTCTTTTACAAGAAAAATAAAATTATTTATAACCCGTTGAAAAGGATTTGTATTAAATTTGAATAGTATTTCATAAGATTTGTAGTGGATCGCGAATACCAGCTTGTTATTTGATGTTGTGATAACTTAGCAATAAGACTCCGGCCTTACACAGAACGTCCAGCGTTCTAATCGACAGCATGCTCTGATTTGTCAGAAGTATGTGCGAGATGGAATACCACTTGCTTTAATGATAAAAGAAAAATTCATGAGGAAAATTACAGATATGATAGTTCTGCATAAAGTTTTGGTATGTCTATATTACAGATGAATGATCGCTTGTTTTTTATCTAAAAAGAGTAGCAAACGTGACTTGCATGCTAAGTCACCTAATATTAAGTAGTCACTGCAGCCCATCGACGTCCACATGCAATCGCAAACAGGGCAGAAAATTTATCTCAACTCTTACGTAGATGCGTTACTACTTCTGGGGACTGATAAGGTCACTTCGCATTTAAGTGTAGCCGGCATCAGCACCTCTCTAACTGAGACACAAAAGTTGTTTTATGGGGGTATATAAAGGTAGTGATGGTCATACCCCTGTCGAACTAGTCCAACCACATTTAACGATGAAAGAAAAATTGTTAAGGAAAACTATACGCCTGACTTTTGGCGACTCGGTTGTTAAAATCGAAGCGTATAGAATGTAACAATCCACAATTGGCCAGCGGTGGGCTACATGGTGAAATTAGATCTAATGGATATCACGTACAAACATATTTATAAGATGTTTTATATTATTGATAGGGATAGTGACAGTAGAGTGCCAGAGTGCACTAACACATTACTCACTCACAGATAATCAATGTACTATATAAACATATATTTACGGCTAGCGACCCGGCCCATCTTCGCTTGGGTAATAGAGTTTATATTTTCTTGCATTATTTTTCTTTGATACATGCATCCTGTCTTAACCTAGTTACAAAACTAACAATAATACATTACATCTATTTCGAACGAAGACTGAATTAGTATATTGAAACGAACTATTTAATTACTCACCCAATTTACAATTTACTTAACTTATTACGCACCAAAAACTTCCTCAGGAATCACTCTACCTGTTGTTGAAAACTGTGAAAAACTCTGTCCAGTACTTTTTGAGTATATCGTGAACAGGCATACAGAGAAACGCGGCGGGAGCCTTCCTTTTATAATATTTAGAACACGATAAAACATTCAGACAATTATGTTTTCATCACTAAAACCGCGCCCTTCGTATTCGGTGCAGCGACCTATGCCTAGCAATAACTGTTGATCAAAAATGGAACAATAATGGTTTATCTGGCGTATTGCGTCTCGTTTGCTATATCATACTATTAGCCCTAAAGGCTAAATCACTAATGAAATCACTTCCGATAAAATTATTACCCTTTCTTTAATTTTTTGCCGTGAAGCTTACCCACTGTCTTGTAATTGAGGCCGCTTGTTGAGTAAAAAAGGGCAACTTATTCCTCCACTTACATGACGCCAAACAATGTCTTTTAATGATCGGTTCGCGCGACCCGTGTATTTTCTCATTAATAAATCCCTTAAGGCAGACTCGACGTGGAACTTTGAAACTGTATTGAAGGTAGGATAACTATTTTGTTCGGGGATGAGTCTTTAGGGGTAACCAAAGAAAAGAAGCAGGGGTGCGTACTGTTTAAGATTCCGGGGCTTCCTCGAGCGCGCTATGCAGCCTCTGAGGGAATTTTAATGAAACAAACTTATCTTTCCCCTAAAAGGTGAAGGTTATATCCCGAAATAAAAAAAAAAAACAATTTCCTAACATTTTATTTATTTATAATTTAGAAAAATATCTCATATCTTACTAAGTTACATTTACAAAACGTAAGTCATCCTTCTAGCTTAAACCTATAAAAGACTAAGTCGAACGAATTAACTCGATTCTGACATACCGAATCCATTTGGAAATCGATTCGAGGTTTTACCATCCACCAAGATTCGTAGATCTGCGTTGTAATCCCTTAGGGGGTAAAGTTTCTTATTATAAAGCGGTATCAACCTTTCATTAGGCAGCTCCTCAATTTGTACGTGTGTACACCGTGCTCGATAGATAATTGTATGGAGGTAAGGAGATGGTCAAAAATATGCAACATATGTAGATGGAGCATACAAATGTACAGTCTTTTTTTTCCGGTCACCCTTAAACAACAGGACGTTCAAAGCCAATGAACAGTTTTCACATTGTATCTTCGGCATTTATTAGGTGTAGGTAAATACATTATAATGAAATAAAATATTGGAATTATAACTTACTGAAATATTGTAACGTCGCAAAAACTACCTCAATATAGAAACCAGGTGACTATCGTAGTATCGTCTACAGGCATCTGTAGGAATCACTTAACGCTTCTAAATTGCTTAACGCCATGTCCACAACTTTGGCAAAATCTTCCAAGACATCAAATTTGGTGATCAAACACATCTAACTTCTTAAATCGACTAAGACACAGAGATTTTTAAGCGCGATTTCTATATTTTCTATGTTCTGAAGAAATGCTTCCGAGTTACCGCAGACCATTTTGCCTATAGGCGAATGTCGTTGAGCTACTTAATTTAAATGAGGCTTTGATTGAGATTTGATGTTGTGTTTACAGAGTTGTTACAAGTCTACAATGAGGACTTTAATTCACACAAAAGAGGTTATAAGTAGAGTTGTGTTTTGTTTGATTTTTTCACTCACAACCTTTAATCTACGTCCTGCCTTGAATACTACACTATTATAAAAAAAAAATCCGTCAAAAATATAATGTTAAATTTAAAATTAAGTACGCGATTTAAGTAGAAAAATAATTATAAATTAAAGACCGTAAGAATTTAATTAATTATATTAAATTCTGTTATTTTTGCAAAAATGTCCTATATTAACACGCTTTTATTAGCTCGGGTTTAGTAGCTTAATTTCCAGAAGTCTGATTAATTTGAAACTGCACACGTATTAAGGACCGATGACTATGCAATAATATGAAAAAAATTAAAAATAAATACTAGTTCAAAACAAAGTAAAAAACGCGCTTTTGTAAGAAATCCAACTAAAAAAAATAAATAAGAATATAAAGGCGTGTTTTTTAGTTTTTTTAACTAGTATTTATTTTTAAACATTTTTTAGATTTGATGCTAGTCCTCGGATCCACTTATCTCTCTCATCCTTTTTATCAATATATTTTTACTATTATTATATTCCATACATTTATCTGGCTATACCAAGTATTTTTTATGTACACCCGGATGCAGCGGGTGTACATAAAAAATATGAATTTTATGGTTTCGTACGTCGAAAGGTAAAACAATCTCTTGCAGGCTCATTTCGTCGTCCGGCTGTCTGTCTTTTTCTCAACATCGCGCGGACATATCAAGTTGAAATTTATATCAAATACTCCGGTACACAAACAATCCCTTGCAGTTATGAATATATCAAACTTGTAAGAAAACGTACTCAAAACGGCTGTTTATGTCGCATATTTTGACACTATATATAAGAATACGAAAGTACAGAGTACTTTCCATTGACCTAGACTATCTAGACCTAGACTAATCATGAAATTTGACAAGCAGCAATGTATTACAATTACATTTTATTTTTCAAATATTACTACTTCCGCGGAACCTTCGGAATGTGAGTACGGCTCACATCTATGCGGATTTTTACTTATATTCGTTTATAAATTCCTGCTATACAATCGGATGACAATCCGAGGCATTCGTTACAGCATTCAATTACCAAAAATAATGTGTCCCATCCTAAAAATCAGTGGTGATATTAGTAGCTAAGTGGCATCCTTACATCAAAGAGGCGGCCCGCGTAATGACAGAGCGCGCTAAATTTTATACATCCAACAATTGCTGGTTGCTGAAACGCCAGGACCGCCCACACGAGGCCACGAGCGAGCTGATACAATGATTATCTTAGCACAAGCTTGTTCTGTGACTCTTCCTAAATGTCTTAGACGGTAGTCACTGAAACCATAGTTATTTTGTGAGAACATCGCCAGAACCTTCCACACATGACCGAGAACAAAAGGATATGATCATTAATTTAACTTTGAAAACTTCTGTGACTCTTCTTGTTTTAGATAGCAGAGTTTGAAAAACTCGCTTATCTGAAAGCATTGCCAGAACCGTCCATACGTGGCCACAAGGAAACTAATACAATGCATAATTTACCTATCTTTTCTTTGACTGTTTCCAACTAACTAATAAACTTAAACCTAGCTTTTTTTTATGCGAAAAGTGTTGCAGAGGAGCATGCAGGCTACTTGATGTTAAGAAGTGACTGCACGCGATGGATGCACAACCTTTAAATAGGACCGAATTACTATTTGAAGTCATGCGTAGATTGGTTGCCACTCTTAAGGACGATGAAGATCGCCTCGTTTTTTATCGACCAATCCATCCACATGTGCAAAGTGTAACGCGTATAAGACCACACATCTTCTAATCACACTAATTTCTATAAGGGCCACGCCATCCACGTTTGGCTACAAGCCTATTGTAGCCTTAAAAATTTCACTGTGACGCCTGATTCCGCACTTCTAATTAAAACCATAACTTTGTATACAACTAAGTCTAGTTTGAAAAAATATAGTCATCAAGGGACATCAAAATGGATGGTTATTGATAGAAATTATAATTAAAGAATACTAATGATTAAATATGGAGTATCGTAATTAAAAAGTAAGAATTTTCTTAATTTAATAAGTGTACAATTCCTATTATTCTTATTTGGACAATATATATATCGGAGGGATAGTGTGACATTAGCCTAGAAGAGAAAATCATGCTCTCTCTTCGCGAACTTTCTCCACTTTTTACTTAGGGATATAACAAAACGTCATATCTTTTACCATCACGTCACAAAGAGCGGTCTTAAAAATTCGATCCAATTAAAATCCCGTGCAAATGCACATTGATGGACAACACAATCTTGCACGCCATACTTAATTTTTTAGGACAAAAACATGCGTGAATTATGCTCGTACGCCCTTTGTCAGTGCAAAACAAACAAATATACGTGACTTTAACGACAATCACCTTGAATATGAATAAGGAGCCTGTAAAAATTTCGCTCATTGCATACAATAAAATTAAGCATAATTTCGACCAATGCTGTCTCATGTTGCTTTTTGCTACCTTTGCATAACTTTATTGAATTGGCTCACCATTAGCTGTGAACTTGAAGCGAATGATTTTTATAAACTTTGCATTGGAGACGAATAACAGTTCGACCGTGGTAGTACCAGCTTTATAATCCGCCGTAAAGCAGCACTTGTGTTTCAGTTAGAAAAGTGTGGTTGCCGGTTACACTTACAGCGAGGTAACCATCTCAACCCTCAATAATAACGCATCTGTATACGATGTCAGGCCAGGACTTTAGTCGCGTTTGACGTTGGACGTCCATGGGCTGGAGTGACCAATTAACATCAGATGGATTGCACGCTCATTTGCAATTGTTTTCGACATAAATAAGTATAAACGAGCATATAGTTCATTTAAAATTAAACGATCACTTCCGCCCATGGGTAGCAGGAATCGAAAATAATAAGACTAGAATCTAATTAAATCTAATCTTATTGTATTTTGGTGGATGGACACACCTCGTCTGTCTGGTTATAAGTGTCCACTGCCGCAGGTAAACATCCAACCAACCTACTACATATAAAACAGAAGTCCCTCCTGGGTTTTTGAGTTAGAAGTCAATCACATGTGTCAACTGATGATTAAGATGGTCATATGTAAGTGAGCCGGCAACTATAATATAATACACCGGATAAAAATTTAAGCATAGGTGCTCTTGCATATTGAAATTTGACATTTTGCAGGCATTTTTGTTTCTTTTTAATGTTCTTCTGTCTTTACCTTTAAAATAAGTGATCATTACATATTTTTATTTGAATTAGTTTGTTTTTATTTTGATTTTTCTTGACCTGATTAGGGTTCAAACCCTTCATGCATATAAAACGAAACTTACACAACCACATTATTATACCTTTCTACTCTTTTCAGTCGCTAAAAGCTCATATTATTTATTCGTTGGCAGTACAAAAATACCTTAAAACGGCTGTCAGTGTAAAACAAATGCTTACGTATGAATTGATGCGATAAAATAATTGTTTCATTTCCTGTTCCAAGTTGATTTGAACATTCTGTTGCAAATGTCTTCATTAAACAACGAATTAGTTTACGTAAAACAAAAATACTTACGATTTTAATTTAACTCAAAAAAGAAAATTGCTGTAAGATCTTCATTTATTTTACTCGTAATGATTGTTATTATAATGGGAGTTTATCAAAGGAGTTGAAGGGTTATTTAAAAAAATTAAATTTTTAGGTTTCGTACTCAAGAGCCCAATGGGATACTAAGGTTACCTCTACAAGATATCTGTCTGTCTTCTCATTTTTAAAAACAGGCGTGCTTAGCGGAGAATAAACGATACATTTGACAAAAAAATATAAATGACAATTGAAAAAGAAAAATATTTTTTAAAAGAAAAAAATACCCAAGAACAAATGTACATGGCGAAAATATAGGAAGTGGAATTCATCTTGTTACGTTTTATTTTAAGAGACTTCCATAAAAGAGAAAATTTTCAATTCGTCTGTATTTAAATATTTTTCTATCAGTAAAATTTGAAAATTCCAACGTATAAGAATTGAGGTGAGAGCTGAGTTTTAGGTACATTTTTGCATCAATGCCAGCTATCGATTTGACCCATAATGATTTAATTTTCCCGGGAACAGAATATAAGACTTTACAAAAACCAACCCATAATCTAGTTTGCAGTAGTTATAAAAAGGTAATAAAAGCCACTCAAAGATATAATGAAATCGTAAACAGCTGAATGCTTCCATCTAACTTTTAACTGTTTAACTAGCAACCCAATTCGAGTGCAATAAACAACCCCTATCTGAATAACCCTCAAATCCAAACAGGGTCCTTTTAACCTGTCGCCACTCAGTGGGGTGCGGCCCCGACCACCCGTGGGACATTATCTAATCCGAATTAACTATTATAAAAACGAATGCAACCCTTAGATAAGAACAACTATCGATGATTGGGATTACACGAAGTTAATTTGGTCGCGTGGCACATTTCGCCCTGATCCCGCTTTTTTAAGTTGTCAATCAAAAGTCGCTTGTGTGGAAGACTGTGTATGTGAACGATCTCCTGATACGTCGTGCAAGCTGTTTAGTTGCTGATAATGTTTTTTATAATATTCTCTCCGAATACAAATAGTAAGAAAATGCAAGAAAAGTACGGAATTACAGCTTTTTCTTCAACTCAAAATGCCATGAACACGTTCATTTGGCTTCTGATATTCATATAATTTTTAAAACCTTTTAATTTGACAAAGGTTCCATGCGTGAGGATTTATTTTAAGATATTTGGCTTTAAATATTTATATTCCTTTTTAAAACCTTTTATTTGTTAATAAAAACGAGTATACCTAGTGATTACAAAACAAATTGAATAATTACAACTTTTAAAAGTGCTATTTTATATTTATATGAGAAAATAATAACTAGCAGCTCTATCCATGTTAGGTGGTCACTGCAGCCTATGCATAATCAAAATCCAAATCAAAATCAAAATATTTTATTCCAAGTAGATTCTTTACAGAACTCTTTTTGAACGTCAATAAACTACCAACGACTCGTAAGGTGTTTCGTTTTGAAGAAGAGGCGGCGAAAGAAACTCCAAAACACACAACTTTTCCATCTTTCAAAATGTCATTTACAAATAATAACTTAAATTAATAAAACAAGCATACACAACCTGATAGGACTGAAATATTATGTAAAGTTGTACGTAAACTTGTTGATATTCCTAAGGACTAAAATAGTCGCCTCAATTATAAGTAAACGCGGCAACTACACTTCTCCAAGCCAAAGACAAGAATCTCTTCACGGGGTATGCCCTTTACTACTCTTCTCATATAAAAAAAGAATTTTCTAGTATAATTCAATTATGAATAAATACCTATTGATAATTTATTTCTAAAAAAGCAAATGATCATTGGCATAATGGCGATAAGATAGATGTAAAAAATTGTTTTAATTAAGACAATATTTCGAACCAATTGCATAGCTCGCGGTCACCGCTAAACCACGAGCAAGGCAACTGGTTCGAAACATCGGCAATTAAAAGCGTTAATAAAACAAATAGTACCACGTTTGATCGACGCCGCCGGGGACAAGAGGGCTAGTTCAAATCTCAGCAAAGAATTGCGATTGCTACTCAACGCGGGAATGCAGCTAATGTTCTTGGAACCATGCCGCATGGGGACGTACTCCCTTTAGATTGTTTTGGTTAGGTTTTTATTATATCGAGTTTCAAGATTATATATGTAAATAATATCACACCACTATGTATCGTTCCTTTTCTTTATGCATTTATTATCTACAGTAGACGTCATTGTCACCTGAGTAACACCGATAGTCAGGGTAAAAGTGAGGTTATGGCTTTTATAGAAAACGTGGAACAATAAATATTTTCCTGAAGTAAAAGCTTTAAATGTTGTTTTATAATGGTAATATGTTAAAAAAATAACCTGTTAAAAAAATAGCAATTTTTTTTTCATATTTTTTTGGAATCCTATTTTTTTTTTGTTTATTTTGGCAAGTTTTCGCAAATCCTTTGGTGGTATTGCGTGCCCCCGCAAAAAAGCCCTGATTCTACTATAACGCACTGGGATATATGCTGTCATTTGTTGTTCAAGTGTGCAGTCTCCGTTCAAGGAATCGTAAAGTCTGGAGCAATTTACATCCAAGCGAACGTCTGAGGTTATCTTCGACAATAGCCGTGAAATGATGTAGCGGCGGCGCTACAGAAAACGTCATAAACGCAAATGGTTACGAACAAATTAAAACGCTAATTTTATTACATTAAGGTCATAAATCCCTCGCCTCGCCGATTGTTTTATTACTTTACAATAAACTGTGTTAACGGTAGCAGTAACACGCAGGATTAACGTTTCAGGCTTTAAATCTTAATTGTTGATTGGGAAAGGAAATTGTTTTTCTCTTCGGCTGGACATGAAACTCTTTTTACCTAGTATTTATTTCTTATAGCTGCAAAATTATTTATTTCGACTGTTGGCTAGATAGTTTCTTAGAACATAATTCACGACGTTCTCAATGCTGTAGGGAAATACTAAGATGATACGGGATATATTTAAATTAAATAATGAAGTAGAAGAGCTATATACTGTATTTTCTATGTGAAGGGCCTTGAGCGAATTTTTATAGAAGAAAAAACAAAAGACAGGTGTCAAACGGAACATTTTTTTATATATTTAAAAAATTGTTGCCAGAAACTTGAACAAATGCGGATTTGTTGACATAGGAAGAAGTCGAATGCTGGATTAAAATTCTTAGTACGTAGTTCTTACTGCCAGCTGCGACTCTTTTTATGTCATGCTCTTAAGCACAGGTCTACCTATAACCAGGAACAGCATAAAGCATACTCCTACATGGCAACCCCAATTCGATTTGTAGATAAACGGGTTAATGGAAACCAGTAGATATATTTGATGTTTTCCGTCTATAGTGTCTCCAACAAGATTTATCAACTACTATCTATCTGGAACAACAGGAAAAGAAAGGTAGCGCGAATGCGACGGTTTCGCGAATGAAAGTTGCCACTAACGGAAACCCATCCAAATTCCAAACGAGACCAATGTTACTTAACTTTCTATCATGTACAGTCCACACAAGGAACTCACGTGAGCTTCATTGGTTAAAATATTAAAACTATAGTAAGAGGTACTGGACACTGAAGAAAGCGAGAGTGAATTTACTGAATATATAAAACTTCTGAATGATTAGATGTGTCTTCGGTAACAAAACCTGCATCGCATCGGAAAATTTCATATTATTTGTAATTTTCTTAACATAATGCTGTTGTCATTTAAAGAAATTGAAATTGAATCTTCTTAAGTAAAAATCGTTTTTAATCAATCTACTATTAAAGAGGATTTTACTAACTATACTAACATAAATACTGTGACAAACTTAGCCTTTTTAATAACTTTTAACTTTGTTTAAGTAAATAAAAGTTTTTTAATCAGACAGTTATGGGTAAATAAATTGTGGTAAATTTAAATGATTGAGAAAAATAATGTTGTTTTGAAATTACAAGCACACGCTTCATTTCATTGTTATTTCTAGAGATAATAACAAAAAATGCGTTGGAATCTATAGACATGCTATTTTAAGTAAAATTTTAGTCTTTAGTTTTTAAATTAAGTAGGAGCCAGTCTAAAACAAAACGAACAAAACAACTAAAACATGTTATTCGTTTCGATGATACCTTTTTCGTTTTATCACTTGATGTCATCGTTTCATTATTCACTTTAATTATGGCATAAACCATAAATACCTGCTCGTACTGACAGGACAAGGGCCTATCTTCAGGATCTAACGAAAAAACATAATTTTTTCTTCATAATTGGCGATATAAGGTCAGGTAGCGAAGGGAATTTGGCAATCAAATAAATATTAGGACTAAATGGGACAGGTGAAGTTGAAATAACTCAATGTGCGCCCTTTTGGACAATCGTAACGGAAACGTAACAATATCATCTTGTTAATGAGACTAAATTATGATTGCGTTTTGGGTTATTTCATTTTTTGAAGTGGTATTACTCTTTGCAGCCGCTAAATAGCTTAGCGGGAAAATCCCGGTCCCGGATATATGGAGGATTTAGGTTACGAATCCTTGAAACGCACGTCTGATTTTTCAAAAATATGGGCATACTAAACATAATGACCACTGGCTTTAACTGAGAAGGAAAATATTTTGAAAAACTTTGTGTAATTATGACGGAAACTGCGTCTCTTCAATGGTAACACCAGAATTATTTTACACCTTTGTGAGGTAGTATAGTAGAATAGTATCAGGCATTATTTTTATATTTGGTATATTTTTATATGAGGTAGATATATTTATATGAGGTATATTTTTAGTCTTTTCACTTTTTTCTCTCTTTATAGTACATGCATTAAATATATTATACATGATGGTAGCGGATTGTTGCAAAGTAGATTTAAAAATAACGTAATATTTTTGTGAGGGATTTTTATTATAAAAGAGTAACAAACGGGCATGCAGGCCACCTGATGTTAAGTGGTCACTGCAGCCCATGGACAACCACGTCCAATC
>DWON01005912.1:0-14413 GCA_018251015.1 Phocides pigmalion okeechobee
TAGATGTCTATGGGCTGCAACTACTTAACATCTGGTGGTTTGCATGCTCGTTTGCTACTCTTCTCACATAAAACATAAAAGTTATAAGGAAATGAACTCAAGTTCCTATTTTACCCACTTGGCTGGAATCCTAGAAAGGATAAGGTTCTCAATTAGGCTATTTTTTTTAATTATTATTATGAAAGATTAAGAAATGGGCATGCAGGCCACCTTATGTTAAATGGTCACTGCATCCCATAGACAACCATGTCCAATCTCAAATAGAACAGAAGTTCTATTTAAGGATGGATGCGTTCCTGCTCTTAAGGACTAAGATGGTTGCCTTCAATAATGTATATCTGGCAACCACACCTCCCCAAGTGAAACACAATATATGAAGAACATGTTGCTTTATGGTGGGTTATGAGGGTGGCAGTGGTGCTGCCCCAGGTGAGCTCTAACAGCTCCAGCAACTTTATAATTGTTAAAACTCCTATGACGAATTAGCATAGATATGACTCAAACCTTAGTGTAGTTAATCTATTTTAAATGAATATAATTTCTAAGCATCCTACGAACCTAATAAGTTCTACTAGGATATTTGGAAAGGAATGTTATAAGTCCAATTTGGTTCATATCTACATTGTATCTAATGGATTACTTTAGAATAGAGAACATTCACATTTACAATAACAATAAAAGCCTATAACTGTAACAATAATACATATGTGATTGAATCTTTTGTATTTTTTACTCAATTTGGTTAAAATATATATATAGTTTGTTAAACATATATTCTTTATTATTCTTATATTGTTATGTCATTACACAATTAATAAATATATATAGAAATATTTGGCAACTGTACATAGAACATTATAACCAGAACCATTAAAAGCAAAAATAGATCAACAGATTAATGTTTATATTGGTTGATAACTAATGATTTAATGTACATATGACAAATTTTGTCTGCTTAGTTCTTGTAAATCTTTACTTATTATTATTTGCTGAGAACTATAATACTAAATTATATTGGGACTGAATAATACTAAAATATTGTTATGGTTTGTAGCAAGTATCCAAGTAATATCTCACAAGCAAACTGTAGATTATAATATATTACTTATAATGTACCTCAATTACAATTAGTGTCTTATTTGGGGTTGGCTTTAGATGCATTGCATCCCTGACAAACATGTTGGTATGCATTGTTATGTGTGCTTTACCACAATCTTCAAAGAATACAGCAACATGAAATCTAAATATTATAAAACAGAGCAGATGTAGCAGGAATACTATCACAGTTGAAATACTTTACTGACCCTTGAAGGAGCATATGTGCAACTTACAATTGCTGTACTATTGATAAATAGGACAGTAAATATTGATGTAGTAGTAAGAGTACTATACATTTAATTAAATAAAACATTTTGAATTTCTTGCAATCTACTGGATCTTAAATGGTCACTGTCTTACCACAGACCCTGTCTACCAAAACCAAATGCTACTATTGTGCTGCACTATACGAAGTAGTACAGCCACAGACGAATCACCGCCTAGATATATAACTGAAAGAAACTTACCCATGACTTGGACTCGACAAATAGCACAAGTATCACATTCTACGTCCCAGCTCCACATGGCTACGGCATTCCACTTCTTTAGAGTGAACATTTTGTCTGATTTTTGCCCATCTCCGTCACCACGTTCAAAAGGTTCGCAATCTTCACCAGACATTTTCAAAAAACACTTTATTTGGTACGAACAAATAGTATTTCGCGTTTGCGGGCAAATTGATTTGACAATGTTCTGTTTATTTACGTAAGTATTTATAAAGATAGGTGATAAACATAAAATTGACGTTTACGTCACTTTTCTCATAATTTATTATGTGTCAAATATTTCCAATGTATTTAGTACTACCAAATACGATTTATTGGACTATTATACGAAACACTTTGTGTTTTTAGATTTATATATTACGTAAGTGTTAAAAGTTAAATTATAGAAACAATTAACATGTTATAGTATAAGTAACTTCACAAACACAATTGTAATGTCAAACTGTCAAGATTCAAGAATGACAACTTGAAACTATAGTACCTATATTGCAATAGAGATGGCTTGAAGAAATATAAAAAGAATATTACTTGTTTTATTATTTTACATTATGTTTTGCCCGCTCATGCAGAAGTCGATATTAAAATACATTCCAATAAATTTTACAGCACTATTTGCACCTAATCATGTTATATTTGAAACTAAATTATAAAAAGAATAAGAAATTCAAATCAATTTTCATCTTCTATTTTACTGTTTTACGAGTGACCAATTTACGCTATATAAATAACCCATAGGCGAACATTGAGGGTTCTAAGTTTAACAGGTTCAGCTGTGCTAGTTAGTTTTGCTTTTGTGTACCTATATTGATTTAATTTATTTTTTCTACTTAATAATTAATTGGTGCTAAAAAAAGACAGTTTTATATAAAAATTATAGATAAGTTTTTTCAAAATTTGTAATAATTCGCAATAAACAATATTTTATCTATTTATCCATTTTTCCGGTTTTCCAGATGAACAGTCTGATTTAAATATAGGAATTGAATATTGTAATAGGAAAATATGAAACTAATGTCGCTACCACCTTTATTTTAATAAATATTGAGGTACTTTGAAATAAAAGACGAATTCGTTCTACATTTAATTTTATTACCTAATTAAAAAATATTTCTTGTCACTTTCCTACACTATTCACAATTTTTTATCTTTTTTGGTTACCTAATGATAGGTAATGTTATAAAAGTTCGCTTGCTTGTCGTAATGTGTACATATCTGTTAGTGCAATCTAATATTTTTACAAAGTGCGGTACTATTTATACATCCATCACATTTTTGTTATCCATTGCTGGACATGTGCGTCCCCTAATTCTCTTTTGAGCTTTTTGAAGCGAAAGTTTCTAATGTATTTTTCAAATCTATGTCTACTTGGTTAGGAGGCGACATATTCTCCTTTTGCCTTAATCTAGTTAGCACGCAAGAACTTTTCTTACCCTACGGTTATCGGTCTTCTGAGCGATGTAGCCGGCTCATAGTCACTTCAGTTTGCTAGTGAAATTTTGGCTGTAAGTTTAGTTCTTCCACAAGTTTCTTCTTACGAATTCTATCGCGTAGTAAAATACATTCAACTATCTCCATAGCACACTGAGTGACTCTGAGATTCCGTTTAAGGCCAGTAGTGAAAGACTAAGTGTCAGCTCCATTAATAGGTAGCAATATTATACAACTTATGAAATATAGGTATATTACCTTATTAACAAAAAATCTATAACATGTTACAAATAGATAGAAATGAAGAAAGTGTAAATACTCTAAAAAATACATTAAATGCAAAAAAGGTTCTTTACAAAAGAATATGTACGATCATACCGTAATGTTTACCCTGTTTTATCTCTGTCAAGGGTCATCCAATTTTAGTTTTAGAGCAGTAAGGTTTGGATAACAAAAAATACTCAGTGTAACTTTTTCATTACTAATTGAATAATTTGTATTAGTCATTAAAGAATAAATTCAAGAAAGGCATTAGGTTAATGGCCACTTGTGGACTGTCTGTGACATATAGGTAGTATTGTTACTAAATCATTTTCGATGTGCTATTCTTTGAATATTAATGTAAATCTAAATCCAAATTTATATACACTGAATTTAAAACGGTTCTAAAAAAGATAATTATATATATGCTCCAAATTAACGATAAAACAAATCAAAACTTCGTCGTCAGTAACACAATTAGTTTGGCCATAATGCGGGGAAATGTTATGGTCAATTTATACATTTTGAATAAAATTGTTATTTTTTTAGTATCATTAAAAATTAAACGTATCAGGCGATAGTTACAGTAGTATTTTCGTAAATGTGTTTTGTTGTCATTTTATACATTAGATAGAAAATGACCAATACACACATTGACCTGACTAAGAAATTCTATTTTTGGGCAATGTAGACTAAAGATGCGCATGTACGTAACCGTTGTGAGAAACAGAAAAAATTCAAGTGTATTTTAGAAAAAATCATACAATTTAAATGTTATATAATGCAGAATATTTATCTTTATGCTATAAATTCTCATAGAGTAATTACATAACTATGCCAAAATCGTCTTTTCTTAGTAGGTCACTGTCATTCTAAAGATGGGATATGGAACTAAAATTGAATCAACCCGTATAATGCAAATACATAAAGAAACATATATTTCGTGCTACGGTATCCTTATCCATATGCATTAGTTACAAACATGTTATCTTTTTGCTTATGTCCTTTGTTATCTACATAAATATAAGAATCCATGAACACAATAATAAAAGAGATATTAAATGAAAAATCGATGGGCAGAACTTGTTCATGTGATTTAACGTTACTATCCTATAGATTTACAACAATATATTCCTAACATATAAGTAGCGTTCTAATTAAAAATAATTGGATGTAGACCTATACGGATACTTCGCTTTCTATTTTACAATAGATATAATCTCATGAAAGCAATACACTTTTACAATTAATTTATGTCCTAAACTCGTAAAACATGGAAGAGGAATGCACTAAACAACAAGGCAACGCTGGCGTCGATGCTACTGGAACTGCTGAAGCATCCGAAGTCTTGAATCTGTACTTGGAACCTTATGTCGTATGGAAACCTACAGGCACTTTCTGTAAAAATGAATGAAAAATATAATTACACGAACTATCTCTTTGTTGACTGATGAATAATTTATAACAAGCCTTGTGACTAATAGAAAATTGAGCTTTGGGTATAAGAAAGAATTACATGAATATACATGTTAGTATTGTGCATGAACCATTTGTTTAAAGAATTAAACATAACGAGTATCTATAAGAATATTTATTCTCTAATTAAACTACAAGAGCAAAGAATTAAAAAAAAGCCTTTTTGAATGGCTATTAAATTTTATACTTATAAACAACCGTCACCAGCTTAAGCTAAGCGTTATTTGTGAGTAAAGTTAACAAGCTAATTATGAGCGTACCAGTGCATGTAGCTGTCAATGATGTGGTCCCAATAATGGACGATTGGACAGATATATAGAAAAATGGACACGAATTGATTGTCCAGTATCCATCACAAGCGTTCTGCAGACTGATTTCCACATTACCACTGCCAGTTATTGTTTGACAAGTTACAGCATGATCGTCTATTCCTATGATTGTAGCGTTTTGCCTGAAATCATATTAATACATTGCTGAAGGTAAACAATGTTTTTAATACTGTAAATTAAGTAGTACTTATTAAACAAACAAAATCAGATATTCAATAAACCGAACATAGTACTCATTTATAATGTCTATAATAACAAAATTCTGTAGAATGTTAGCTTCAAGCAGACAGTTGCTATAATAAAATCGCTACAAAAAAACAATTTTTATTTGGTTTCTACAAAAAAATACAAGTATGACTGTATATAGTATGTGAATACAAGTGAAGATATTAGTGATGAAGAGGTAGGTACAGACTTTCGCCGACTAAAATCGGCCGGTACATATCAGGTAAGAGCGGCCGTTAGTCCTTAAAACTTACCTTGGCTGTGTAATGACGCGTGAATGACAAATAACAAGGTTCCCAACTCCAGTACCGGCTCGAGATATGCGGACCCTTCTGTTGTCGTTATTACCGTAAAAGTAATTAGGGCTAATAGAATAGAAGTTGATGTATCCAGGCTCCACAAAATCATCGAATTGTCTTGTTCCTGAGTTTGCTTCGGAATCATACGTCGAGCCGCAGTTAGAGTTAATTATTCTTCTTCCAGCTGAAACATGGATATATTTTTTTAACTCCTATATCTCGTGATTATAAACTCTAATCTATATTTAAAAATGTTTGGCGACAGCTCATTAAAAAGCTAAAGTTACAATTTATATATTTAGTGTCGTGCATCGTTATGTTAACCTCTGATGTTTAGCTTTATAATTATTAATATGAAATACGTATATGAAAATAGGTAAACCAATGTTTAACTGATTTCACAAAGGATTAATATTTTTTAAGTTGACATGTAGTTACGTTCGTAAAATACTAGGATGGAATAAGCGTCATCCCTACTAAAGTATTCTATCATAACTAACAGAATATGCTACCAAACAGTTCATTAAACAACCTTATATTGTCAACCAATCAAGGCAAGATTTATCTCAATCTTTCTGGACTAAACTTCATACGAATTTACATCAATTGAGTCTTCGTTTGTGAAAGAGAATAATTTCATGCGTAATGTGTATTCATGTAAACAAAGAATGTGACTTTTTTATTAGTGTTTCCTATTTCAAAAGTTATCAATACTAAATTCATCCTGGATTTCATTCATGTTGAACAAATGAAAACTATTTCCGAACGAAATGCCAGAATACAGTAATAATTTCTAGAATGAGAACTCAAATAAACTCTTATAGTAAATTTTTGTATAAATAAGTACACGTGAGAGGAAAAAAATATATATTAAAAGAAGGGGTTTTATTGCATCTACTTCTAACAAAGAGACAAAAGCAGATGGCACTGTTGATCTTGAAATCCCGGATTATTTTGTCGTAACGGAACATATGTTTTTTACATACTATTGTTAAAGACAAGGCCCGCGATTTAATTAAATAACGAGAAATGAAGAAAATAAAAATTAGACAGACCTTGTACGATACGATCAAGTACTGTAGACATGGTGAGTTCGACGTTGGTACCCTCGGAATTCAAAGATACAACTCTTATGTCGTTGTGCATATCACGAACTAAATTCCACAGATTGTCGAACTGATTTGTGGAAGTGGCGAAAACTATCCTTAGATCTGGAAGAAAACGCATTAGTAGTAGAATATTATAAACTATTTTATTTAAACTGAATTTGAAAAACGAAAAGAAAACGTTTAATCATTGTAATCAGCTATATTTGTGCGTTTTGGCGATATACAGTGTGTCATATTACATTAGAGCCACACTAGGATTCCCTATACCGTAGGTGCTTGTGTTTGTCACAGGTGGTAGTATACAAACGCTCAAACACAATACAAAATCTAAATTAATCAAATACAATATAAAAAAGGAATATATTGACAGAATTACATATTTTATTTTATTAGAGCCATATACAAAATAAGACTAGACTCACCAGGTACAGTTTCATTTAGAATTCGTGCCTGTTCCCAAACCTCTTGATTATTTTGTACCGCCGTGTTAAGTAGGAACAGAAGGACAGTAGAGGTACCGCCAACATAGTTAGTATTTCTTTCGTGATTCAGTTGAGCGTGCATCATGACCCGAATATTTGTGAGAGTCCTTTCAAGATTAACACCAGTGAGCACTAAAATCAAAGTCAAAATCATAATCAACCAGCCAGTACCTAGCTTTTTGAAGTGTCTAAATTTAAAAGAATCAGTTTTGCATTTGGAACAACAAAATAGCTTTATAATAATGACGATTAAAAATAAATTAATTAGTTTGGATGTGAATTCAATACCACCAATACAATATATTACAATTTGTAGTTGGAAGTATTTATTTTTACAATTATGAAAATCTTAAGTAAAGAATAATAATAATAATGATGGCAGTATTATTCACAGATAAATTTGCCTTAATAAATAAGACATGACATTTTATACCTTATAAACTATAACTTATATACTACGAAACATACACATACACACAGAAATCAGCTTCAAATATTAGTCCTGCTGGTTACTAGCTTTATAATTTATATTTTAGCTGATGTTCACAATTCATTCCGGCAACTCTCAATTATGACAATATTAGTAAAATGTGTGCAATATTCCGGATCTATCATTCATTTATTCGTTACTAACTACTTCTAGGCTAAGTAGATGAAAATTATGTCTTGAATAAGAGATATATTATGAATTAAATCACTTACTCGCTTGATGCCTTGCCAATGTATATTCACTGTGGAAGTCAGCCAAAGAGTTTGTTGTGTTGATGACCACACTACCATCTAAAGCGCTCATTACAGTAATACTTGATCCAAACTTGCCGACTTCGATGTTATCCAAAAGATACGAAATTGCTGGGTACACAGTTTGATATTGCCATGTGGCATCGACCACTAAATAAAGATTAGTCTTTACTCGGGAATCGTGCGATGTGGCTTCAGTTGTTATGCAATTTAGGTCGTTCAGATTGCTTGCTAAAATAAAACATTCCAATCAAAACTAAATTTAAGGTACCTTAATCTTGTGTTATGCAATTTATAAATCACATACATAGATTGATAGACGATTGAATTAGATGAGTGACTAGAAGCTACAACTGGTATCCGTAAAATTTTGTAGAAAAACGCTCTAAGAGTTTTTGGAGTTTATTTAAGTTATGGGTGACAAATGGGTTATAATACTGTCCAAAGACATTTATATACTGCTAATTTATGTAATTATTTCAATCTACTTACACGTGTAAGTCTGGAAGTTGGTAACAGCGTTCGTGACAAGTTCATTGAGGCCTCCTGTAATGGTACCCCGTAACGGCATGTTCGTGTCTAATGCAGAAGCAAATGTATATGTTTCTGATATGAGGTTTGTGTTCACTATATATTGTTGGCTTAATTCGCGGCGGTTGCATGCCCTTAATGCAGCGTTATAAACCCCGTTCTGCAACGAAATTGTATTTTATTTTCGGTATTAACATGCTATTAATATATTTAAAAAAGTTTTAACATTGTTATTCAAAAATAATAATTATGTGTAATAGGATCCGGCCTGCATATCTACTAGTTTTGTATAATGCGGAACCGGATGTTAGCTTTATCTACATCAATCCATAAATTTGTTATTTACCCGCGGTGAGTAATACATGTCCAATAGCTGTGACAGTCTAAGGGTGTTGAAGGTACTTAGAATAGAAGATAACGCAGTTCCCAAGACGAAACCATCGATTCCGCCCCGGATTTCCGGATCTGTCATTTCAACGTTCACGCGGCTATGCAGCATGAAAAATCTAGGTGCTTGTGTACTGTTCCAATTTCCTGCTGTACCGATAGAAATGGACGTGGCTCCCCTTTCCGTACCTTGAATAAGGACGGCTTCGGCCAAATCACCTGAAGGAAAGGCGTTTTGGTTATAACATGAAAGAGATGCGTTGTTATACTATTTTGTGGATAACACGAACTTGTCATATAATCAAAATGATATCTACCTGATAATGTAGCTGGAAAGATAGAAGTCACAGTTTGTTGCACGTTGGGATAGTTCAGGACTGTTCCTTTACTCAATTCTGAAACGGGGACCTGTTGCAGTTCAGCGCCAGCCGCTATGCCTGCGATCAGGTTTCCTGCTGAAACAGCTCCCCAACGTGACGACACAACGCCACCCAAAAGTGGGCATGTGCTTTCTCCCAATACCTGACGTTCCGATTCTGAACCATGAATGTTGGTATACTCGACATCATCGTTGGGGTTAAACTGTCTCATTTGGCCATTTTTACCAGTAGGTTTCCTGTAATAACAGTTCATATAATAATATTGATAGTAAATATATTGAAGCTGTTAAAAATTAAGCTGTTCAACGATCCGAGCTTACATTTGTGATAAGTCTAAAAGTTCCACATCGTCCTTTATGAAGCGTTTTGGAATACTCCTAACGGTTCTAAGAGCCCGATATTGGGAGAGCTGATTGCATTGGTTCTCATTTCCTCGAACACGAGCGTCAACTGTCGTCGACAACATATGATGAAGAGCACACTGCAATAGAACTTATGGTTAGACTTTGGCACAATGAGTTACAATAAAATGTCACATTAGCGGATTAAAAATATATAAACTAAACTTTTTCTGTGTTATATGATTATCATCATCAATCAGCACGCTGGCCAAATGAGTATTGATAAACTAGTCATACCAACAAAATTTGCAACTATCAAAATGTATGTTTGTTCACAACTTAGAGCATCAGATAATTAATTTCTTAAAAGCACATAACAGAAAAAACTTCCTTCAGAGAATCTTCAGAGAAAACATCCAATGTAAGAGGATTTAAAATACAAAATTTTTGTTATGTTGAATTATTATTTTTTTGGTTAGAAATCGCCCTCGAAATAAATATACGAATATACATATCTATGTGTCTGTTTTTGGTTAATTGTTTTTTATTGTTATTAAATTATTAATAATGAAGTTTTTAGTTTACCTTTAAAGAAGAATTAACAGTGTTATTTGCCAAAACCTGAAGATTTCCAGGAATGATTCTCGCAAGTAGGAGTCGGTGTCTATGAAAAGAATGGAATGTGGGTGCAAACGGAAGGATGTTAGATGAAAGTGCTAGGTTAACTCCTGGCTGATGGAATTCGATGCCGTCCTGTCGGTACCTGCGAAATTGCATGCCACATTAAGACTACATATAAATCATTTGTTACCCATTCATTATATTCCGTAAACAGGTTGTTAATGAGTTAAATAAAGGGGTATAATTTTAAAATTAATGATAATACAAAGCGATTATTATATTCTAAAACCAGTTATCAGTATCCCAATCATGTAATATAATCGTTCTTCAGATTCTAGATTTGTGTCTTCGTAAATGTATTGATTTAACAAATACAGTACTCACGTATGCAGCAGTAGAACTGCAAGTTGTCTCAAGTCCACATTAACGTTAGGATGATCTTCGATCTTCTGTATGATATCGATGAGAACGTTAATAGTCATTGGTGGCAAATTATTTCTATCCACAAGTGAGCCGTTTGTGTAACATTCCCGTAATTCAGGTGCCACACTCGATTGAGCTGTGAGCTGAGCCTCTGCGTATCCAACCACGAACAGTATCAATAACCAATACATGTTGGTAAACTGAAACAAGTAAATTTTTATGTTACTATTATGTTCCACAGCTGTACCTGCTTTTGCCTATGTAAAAAGTCTATGTAAACCTCTCAAATGGTGCATTTTAATAGCCGTAAAGGTGCCAAATATTAGCCTCCACAGGAAGATAAACTCACAAAACTGCTACTCTTTCTTTACGATATCAGTATAGATTAATCTTTACCCTATTCGTTCCGGAAGTGCCCAAAAGTGGATCGGTAATAGATTGATAATGAGCGTTTATAAATACCAAAAACATATTTGAATTAATGGTCAGCTAGTGTTCTTGGAACCATGCCGCATGGGCACGGACTCCCTTTAGATTGTTTAGGTTAGGTTTTTATTTTGCTATAAAGAGTGTGTAGCTAATGAGGCTTGTTTAAGGTCGTACGTTAGGTAGTCCTTAGGAGTAAGTACAAAGTAAGAAGTAAGTACACAAATCTGTATATCTTACTGATTTAATGCTGGGCAGGTTATCTCCCGCAACCGGAGATTTAAATATAAATTTACGCAATGACCAACAATATTTTTGTGTACTTGAGGCCATTTCAGGCTTACACCTCGTATGTTTCCTATTATTGAGAAAATAAAACATTGATATGATAATAGATATCAGTGACGATATCCGAATGGTATTTAGTGAGTAACAATGCTTTATATACGTATACTTATGTGAGTAAATACATGCATTATCAGTAAATGTAGGGAGCGGTCGCAGAGACTTAAATCATGATTAATGTAATGTATATTAACCATGTACCTACATATTTGATAGGTCCATAAGAGGCATGAGTTCTTATTATTAATTGACTTTTTATATGAAATCAGAAGAAGGATAATGTTTTTATGTGAGCAACTTATCTATGGTCCCACTGTTATCCCATTGTGGTTCCACTACTTAGGCACTAACGCTACGCCTATTTCTGTTTTATAGTGAAGGTGTCAAACGTTGACAAGTTCTATTTTAAAGGATACATATTGTGAGGAAGATACATTAGACGAAGTGTTCCATAATAGTCAGTTGCAGCAACTATCTCTGTTTTACTTCAATTCTATTATCATTAGGTGGAATAAATACTTCTATATTCTAGACTAAGATGGAATCCAGCATCAGAAAAAGGTGTAGAAAGGAACCATGAAAGGTTGTGCTACTTTTGTGATCGCACGAAATTTCTCTCTTTTATTTACTTACCTACTATTTATTTACACTACTAAAATATTTATACAATTTGCTTCTAAATCAAGTTTCCTTTACGTCAATATTATTTATAACAATTCCACTAATTTCAACTTATGTTATCGTTATCTGTCATGCTACGCCGACCTTTTAATTAAATATCATAAATGTGTATGTGTGTCATCTATTTTATTAACAATTTTATCGTATTTATCTACTGTTCTATTAACTTTGCAAACCATCACAACGTTTAATTGATCTATATTAATGAATGTCACGTTTAAGTTAGTTATAATATAGCTAATCTTATTTGTAATAAACGTTATTGTACTTAATGTAAACAATTATGTAACTCTTGATGTTTAATATGCATAAATGCAACTTATATGTAAATTGGGATCATTTGTAGCTGAAATCTCTGGAATTTACTATATCACACTATTAAGTGTGTGTTGATGGCAATGTAAAATACAGCAGTATATAGGTGGTAGATATATTCAACAGGGAGATACCACTGCCTTCATAATTCGCCGTGAAGCAATTCTTGTGGTTCATAGGAAAAGTGTAGTTACCGAATGCACTAATTTCGGCGACCATTTTATCCTCAGGAGTAGGATGTATGTACCCACTCAGTTAGAAGATAGGACTGATTGATTGATCCATTGATTTATTAATAGAGATATTGACAATCAATCTCGATTAATCCACATATCCACATCGAAAAGGTACGATTGCTAGATCAATTTTTGCCGTAAAGAAATTATTGCGTTTCGGTGGAAAAGTATGGTTGCTGGTTTACTTAGATTTTAAGCGACTATGTCTTCAGGAGTAGCAAGATAATGAAGATCAACTTAATATATGACAACTATTATATATGGAGTTCTTTCAGGTGTCCACGGGCGACAGTAACACCTTGTCATCACGACACCGCTGCAGCCTTGTTTTCAGCTTCAATTTCATAAAAAATGACACTCCCAAAAATTGTTGGGATATTTAATCGACCAAAACTTTCGATTTGCCACGACAGAGCTGTGACCGATAATGCAATACTGCAAATATTGGCTATTATCAACATTAAATACATTGTAAGAATGTACTACTGCACAAGTACTAGATATAACACATAAAACGTAACACGTAATACAACACCTTATAATGTCCTTTGAAGAGATATGTGGTTTCACAATGCACTATAAACTGTAACTTTCACTTTAGTCAATTTTACATGTCAGCGCTTGACTATTCACTGAATTGTATTATTGATCTGGAACAAAAAACGCTAAATACTGACTGTCGGTAGATTCGGTCGCGCCCAACGTACACCTAGCTCAAACTCGTAAAATAAAGGGCACCAGATACCTATTCAAGATAAGATAATGAAAGCAGGTCTAGATAAATTCGTAACGGGTGATAGCCATACGCTGTGTACGCTGTTATCAGTTATATCTGTTTTTGCTAGTGATTACTGCGATAGTGCCGATTGTAGCGAGCCTTATAACATTATTCTCATAATTATTGGACTATTCAGACAATTCTGAATTGTTTGTATCTATTTCTTAGACATGTAGGTACATATTTGCTGCATATTATAATTTATTTCTCGTAAAATGTATGGAATACTGCAAAGGTACTACAATACCACACCGTTTTAAGTTTTAGATCAGGTTTTTAAATACAATAATTAAATTAAATAAGCCCCTTGTAATATTCTTTATTTTCGGTTGAAAGCCACATTATAATCGATTCAACCAACGGACAAACAAACATGGGATTCGAGTTTCAGTATCACGCAAATTATATAATATCTATAAAGAATAGTATGTAATACCTACAAGATCACTAAATGACAGGCATTTTAAAATCACAGAAACGCTAATAGGTACTTTTTATGCTTAACTACGTACCAAATTTCAACAATAAATATTAATTATTACAGACGGAGTCGAATATTTGCAATTAATGTTGCTGTGAATAGCTATCGATAGCTGTTATATTTGAATATACAATGCAATGCTCCTAAATATTTTATCAGTATACTGTGTACATTTAATTAACATTCGGATTATATTAACAATTTACCTTAAAATGGAGGTCATTGATATTTTTGCCTGAGTTCTTAATAAAATTCCATTCCTAACAAAATTGTTTCCTCCTTCCATGAGTGCTTTTAACTTTGAATATTTTTTCTGAATATTATGTTTATGTTTTTGTTAATAAAGTATTAGTTAAAACATAAAAATACGAAAAATGAATACTTTTTTGTAAGTGTAACAATAGCATTAAATAAGAATAACAAATAATAAACAAGAATTGAGATCAAAAACGTCCGACGAGGATGGGATTCGAACCCACGCGTGCAGAGCACATTGGATTAGCAGTCCAACGCC
>DWON01005913.1:0-14412 GCA_018251015.1 Phocides pigmalion okeechobee
AACTGAAAAGGTTGATTACGAAAATCTTGAAAATCTGCCATAAGAACTAAAAAAAATTGGTATACCAATCAATTACACTTATATGCGGAGAAAGCCTGTGATTCTGGATTGCCACTGCTACTAATCACACCATACATTTACCAATTGATTTATGAAAAAATATATATACACATTCTTACTGGTTTTCCATAATAAGAGAACTGTGTGTAGTTGAACATAAGCGTGTGGCGGCGCTCCTCCCACGCCTTGCGGGCACGTCGCCGCTCGACCACGGCCTCCAGATCTCTTCCAGCTACTTCATCTTCAGCCTGAAACATCAAAATTTTATCAAACTTACCAAGATCACTAAGGCTTACATTAAAATGATCAAATAACTGCTTCAGTCCTTTGAACAGAGCACTGTATACATCAGTGTTATGACCGCTAGTAAGAAGTCAAGGTAGCACAGTGCTACCGAGGTACCACCACTGCCCTCATAATCCACCATAAAGCAATACTTGTGCAGTTGGAGAGGTTTGGTTACCGGCTACAGTTACAAGCGAGACAATCATCTCAGTCCTCGAGAGCAGCAATGCAGTTACACTCAACATTAGACAGGAATTTAGTCTTATTTGATGTTGGACATGCATGTGTGGATGATGGAGAGTCCATTTAACATGAAAAGGCTTGCATGCTTGCTAGCTACTCTTCAACATAAAATAAGAAAAATAATTCAATAAAAATAGAAAAATAACTTTCTATCAATTTTAGAATTATTGTCTGTCTGTTCGACTGTCTTTGACAATGCTCTGTACTAAAACTACTGAAATGAACTTAAGTCATACTTCATACCTTGAGTTAACATTTAATATTTATTTTATTAAAATCATTCCTCTCTAACATTATTACAATTTAAATCAATACAATGACTCTTTGGACAAAAAACAACAAGGGACAAGAAACAAGCTTGCAAATGGTGTGGAAACAGTAAGAGCAAGGATGCGAATGCAGATGGGTGGTATGGTACTGTGAGGGTTAGTTTTAAATGCCAGATCACCCAGAGGAGCACAGCACAGTGTAATATCATTTTTTGCTCAAGAAAAGTAAAGTATCTTACCTCATCACCTTCATCGTCCCTAAAAATATCATCAAAGTTTGGAATGTTCTCTTCTTCATCCTTATATACTAATCTGACCTAAAAGAAACATTAATGATTACAGATTTGATGTGACACATTTGCTAAAACAACTACACTGCAACTACTTTACATCAATGAATAAAACAATAGTCTGAAGGGGGAGGTACTACCACTGACCTCATAATCTATTATATAGCAGTTCTTGTGTTGTCATTAGAGATTGCGATTGCCGGCTACACGTAAAAGCGAGGCAACTATGTCTAGCCTCAAGATTAACAATGCATCTATGACTTCAGGCCGACTTTGTCTTTTATTTTCAAGTTTGATGTATATGTCCCTGAGCTGCAGCGATTATTTTTGAGTACGTGGCCTGAACACTTTATACACAAAAAAAAGTGAATTAATAATATGTACTCACTTGTCCATCACTATAAACATTACAAATATCGGTGGGTTTATGCGAATCAAGCACAAAGAACACAACATCCTCTTCTGGCTGCAATATATCAACCAGGTCTATGGTCCCACCACAGTTCAACAACACCACATACTTTATCTCCTCATTGTTTTCTTCATACGCCGTTTTCAACTCAGAAATACCCCCCACAGGAACTAATGTATACGATATATTATCACATTTAAACAACCCCTGGAGGATTTTACAAGCGCATATCGCGTCCACGTCGTAGTGTACTAACAATAACACACGCTGAAACGAAACATTGGCAATAAATAAATAGGCACGGGCAACCACCAGTCAAACAGATGATTTTTGTCAACAAACTCACGTTGCCAAGTAAAACGTTATAGAAGTCATTTCTAATGTCTTCGATAAACATTTTGTACTAGATTCATCCGATAAACAAGTTAACGTTAAGAAAACATGTTTTCGTCTTGATTATAACGTAAAATAATTCCAATTATCTCGAGTTACAAGCTTCCATTCAAAGTTTAGTTGTCAAATAACACGTCAAAAATTGTGAAGTGATTGCAGAATGTGGCTTCGCGCCAAAATACTGGATGCGTTCAAAATTTAAATAAAATAACGGTAGAAACATTGAAATCTTGCGATATGCTGTTAAGATACAAAATCAAATATGTATACTGAAATGCTTAGTCACATAATTTAGCACAAATATATACGCTTAGGCTACAAAGATATTTTGACCAATAAACCGAATAACTTATAAATTTTCTTCGGTAACGATACGTCGAATAAGTTCTTATATAACTGAATAATATTGTAATACAGTATGTTACAATGTCATATTATGTAAATAAAAGGAAAGGAAAAGGTGTACCGTGTACATTATTATGACCATTATGATTTTCGGTATTACCATTCAAGATTTTGAGCTCTGAACCCATAATGCCCTGCAGTAACAACCAGTTGATAATAAAGCTACTTATATATCACCAAGCGATTTCTTTTATTACTTACCTTTTATGTAGATAACTCCGCGGTATTATTATAAATTGGTTAATAATATGGGAAACCAATGTATCTACAAAATAAAATTGTAATTCCAGTAAGTATTAAAAAGATTTGAATCTCCTTTATAATGTTGATATAAATGTAAAAGTAATAAATAACTTACATTTTTTTTGTTACAAATTAGTCAATTCTTTAATATCATAGACTTATAATGTATATAAAAATAAATTTGGTAGGTAATGCACAAGAAATGAAATAAGACATAGAAATGTATTACAATAATGTTTATTTAAGCTTATCACTAACAGTATTATTTTTTTGCTTATAACATTCTACATGATGCAATGCTATTTTATGTACAACTGTGCCTGGTCTTAGTAGGTCAGATGATAAAGCTCTGAAATAACTCTTTATTAGAGACTCATCAGTCTCTACTGGATGCAAATACTTGTTTATTTCATAACAAAGATAATTTTCAGGACAATCTAGCGCCCTCAAACAGCCAGCGTATTCAGACCACAAGGTTTTACGCCATTTAACATTATGATGTTGAGCTAGTGGTACTAAAACACAGGCAGCAAAATTATAATCACCATAGCTAACCGACTGGAAATGCTCCAAGAACTGCGTGTAGAAATCTTGAAAGTTATTCAAACCAGTCAGTTCTTTATCGAAATTAAAATGTAAACCCTTTTTGAATATGATTTTCAAGCATTTGTGAAGAAGAATCTTTATTTTTTCATCCAAAAATAGCGAATTATCACACAGGAAAACACACATTATGCGGCAAAACCTGTCAGTTACGTCTATGTCATTGAGAATATCAGGAAAGCATAATTCATTAAATAGAATCCATTCTAAACTGCATCGTACTATTAGCTCTTTATCTGAAATGATCTTTTGAGCCAACCTTTTCGCATGGTCACCGACAATAGTAGGAGCCGTAGCCATTTCTTGGCTTTTGCTATACAATGACAAAATAGGCAAATATATCCAGTCTCTGGGCAATATTGGTTCTTTCCACTTCCTTAAAACTATATTAGGACTTCTTTCCAAATTATTTATGTTTACAACTTTGCTGTAACATAATTTAATATCTTCTATTGAAGATAAAGCCTTTGAGAAGCCATCGGCTTCAGATAAAGATACCAAGTTAAATAATCTTTCTGCTGTGAACCACTGTTTGTTGAAGATAATATTGTCAAATAAGTAGTTTAACTCATACTGCTTGTTGATTCTCAAAATAAAACAAAGTTTGCTAGCTACTGCATAAATTGTATCCTTCAACTTTTCCGTGATGTTACTTTGCAGTGAAAGGCTGACTATATGAAAAACAAATTCTATTTCCATTCTGGTAAACCAATTGATTGTTAAAGTTGGTGTATTATTTATTAATCTTCTTAGATATGGCTGAACTAGTTCAATATATGAATCCGCAATTTCCTTGTCATTTATACTCACTAATACTTTGTACAATGATACCAAAAAGGGTAATGGTGATGTTACATTTAGAACAGGCAACACTTTTTGTGCGGAATCTATGACTGCACTGCTAACGGACATTAGATTTTTTGTGAAGTGTAAATTTTTCTCTTCTATTCCAGATAATAAATTTGAACTTGATATTAAGTTTGCCATAATCTTCATTATACCCTTTGATTTTGATAAGTTTTTTATAGCAGTGTTAAGGAATACTAATGACGCTTGTGTTTTCACCAATATGGTCTTACAGCAATCCAAAGCCGAGCAAACTACCCTCATGTGTCCACATGTGTAACTTTCAAGACTCACAACTTGAGCCATCCATTTAGTTATCCCCTCTTTTACCAAAGGATATATTTTATGCCCATATTTTTCAACATCAAAGTCATTGCAATTAAACAATCTATTAACGAGTTGCAGGACTACAGCAGCATGTGTGGATGATATTGGCAGCATGCTGATAAATATATCAGTTCCTTGAACATGTTTGTACAAAGTTGTCACTATTACTGGGAAGAGAGCAGTGGCATCGTCGATTGCTAGATCATAGTGGAGTGAGTTGGATATTATGCAATAGGCCTCCATCTGCAAACGCAAACCATAAGTACCATCTATTCCTGAATTAATGTACTCTGATATTGGTTTTATAATATTGTATTTTGATACTAAGATCTCGCCAATTTCTCTGGACTGCAATGACAAAATTCGTATCAATTTCAATGCTGCTAATAATGGTTTGCCATTGTACACAATCCTAGGGCTAAAAGTAAAGTTGATACTTGTTGTTGGCATGAAGTTACTAATGATTGAAGCCATCAGATGGCTGGTTTGAACAATTTTATCTGCTGTCTCTACTGAATCTCTTGCTAATCTGATCAATATCTGCAATGAGTATTGAACACTATTAAAACTGGGCTTAATGGTGTCAATTATATAGTATAATCTTTGTAGAATATCTGTTCTCAAAATTGCCGTAACAATGTCTATTTCAGCTAAATGAAAGTCTTTTAATTCAGATTCTTTTGACTCCAATTCCTCAATTTCTGATTTGTCATTGTCGAGAGATGGCTGGAATGTACCTTCCTCAAATCCTATTAATGCATCTAAACAGGCTTCGTCTATCTTGTTATAAAGTAAATTTCTCATTGCCTTTAAAGCTGGTTCCAAAATAATCACTTTATTTTCATCTATTGCAAATCTCACCACAAAAAATATCTTTGTCAATGGTATTTCGATTATGTCTTTATATGTCCCAGCATTGTAGTATTCTAAGATACCAGCAATCGTGTTCAAAGCCATTACTCTCTGCTGTGTGAGAGACGAGCATGACAACTCTATCAATTCCGTTATCGAATAGCCCGGTCTGTGCGGCTCTTCGCCATGATGGAAAAGAGATTTTGTTTTCTCTGTATATTCTATTGTGTAGGGTAATAAATAGCCTTCAAAGTCAAATCTGGCTTCATATGGCTCATCAGGCTTTACAGTTTTGCTTTCTTTAATGCCTTTCATCCACTGAAGTTTGTCTTTTTCTAATGAATCAAAGTGAAGCCATTGGTTCACATCGGGATGAGACAAGATATCGTTATCAAATAATGTATCGCTGTCATCAATTTCTGTATTTGATCTCATGTCATCGGTTTCCATTGCTTCTTCTTTCTCAGTCTGCTTAAGTGTAGATTCTTTTACAGGACTCTGTTTCCGTCTCTCCTTAATGAACTTAACTAAGTTCGGGTCTAAAGAAGACAACAGTTTTTGTTGTTCATCTAATATTTCTTTTTCCGACATTTTACTTAAAACTTTGACATTTTCAGTATGAATATCATCAGCATCTTTAGTATTCAAAATATAGCTTTTGGATGGGAGATTGAGTACATCAGTATGTATTTGTTGACTGGTAGAGGCATGTAAGTTTAAACTTTGAGATGAATCATCAACATCCATTTGAGCTGATTCTTGTTGTATAGGTTTAATTTGTCTTATTTTCTCCATTTGAAGAGCATGAATGCTCTGTTTACCTGACACCAAAGTTGGATCGCGTTTCGGAACAACAGGAAAACCTGTCGAAGGCATGGAATCTATGCTGAAGTTAACAAAGTTGTCTAAATTCTTTTCAACTATCTCTCCCAAGACAGCAGGTATAACTTTCGGGAAATACACTTTGTCATCGTCATCATTATTTTCTTGTACGTCTGCAATATTCTTTTCCACTATATCGCCAATTAGAGAAGTGCTCGGTTCGTTTCTAGGTCTTTTTTCGTTTTTATTAAGGCCTTTTGATTGTGCATATTTGGAGGGTTTACGTGTACCCGGATCGTTTGTGTTAGACCTTTTCGTGTCAGGCTCAATAGGACGTAAGTTAACCACTTGCGCTGAAGGTTTTAATGACGTATCCTTACTTTTTCTGCGTAAAAACTCTTCTTGCATTTGAAGGATATCATCTTCGTCTTCACCTGGTTTTGGTCGCTTTAACATTTTGGTAACAATAAAATTTGATTTATTAAATTATTTACCTTGTTATTCCAAGTATTTAAGCCCAGTAACATACAAAAACGGAAAGTAGAAATAACAAAACAGTGAGGATGTTAGGTTATGTTTACGAATTTTAGATTAAAATAGTTTGACAGGAAACGTCGCGCTATTCTACAAATGACAATGATGTTTTATGACATATACCTAAATAAACAGTAAAAAAGTGATTATAAGATTATAAGGTACATATATTAAAGTATAAAAAAGGGAACGTAAACAATTAATGTAAAAATATCAACTTGTGTTTTATTGCAAAAATGTTGGCATCTTAAAGCATATCACAATTTATTTCTAGAAATATAACTTGAAAATTCTTACGTATTTATATTTCGTACATTCAAAAATCCTATTTTCATATTAGGATTCCAAGTCACGTGGGTGCTATGACAACAATGACAAGTGTTGTCTGTGGCAAAAGAAAAACTGTCAAAACTGAGTGTCAAATGTCAGTATCAATTTATCACATGTTCTGATTTGTACCTATTTTGCAAAGTAAATATATTTAATTCCAAAATAATACATTTATTGCAAGATGCCTAAGTTAAAGAAAAAAGTCGAAACTCTCAAGCATCCAAACAGCAGGAAAACTATATCTTTAGCGAAGAAGATGATAAGAAACGAAAAGAAAAGTAACAATAAAATTGGGACGCACGTGAAACAGAACCTAATTGGAGAAAAAATATTATGGTTTAAAGAGAGAATACCAGTGGACTGCCTAGTTTTGGACAAAGCACAAACATTAGAACTAATTGAAACGTATTTATCGCGATTTGATGAAGAACTAGAACAAATAGCATTAAAAAATTCGGTGGGGCAAAGGAAAAACAGGCAGCATGCCAGCCGCGAAGATATCATAAACATTACAAAAAAGAGAGAGCAAGAAGAATTCGATACGTGCGGGATAGAGATGCCAGATCTCCTAGATCTACAACAAATGGAAGTGTTGAGGAATTGGAATGGAGAACTTAGGTATTTGCAGCATTTTAAGCTGAGAAGGATAGCTAGGAAACATTTAATATAGTTGTTATAAAATATACAAGTTTTTAATTTCGAAACCCAATTTCATAGATTTAAGACATATTTTTAAGTGAAAAGAGCAAACCACCTGATGTTAAGTAGTCACAGCCCATAGAGTAGACATCCACATACAACCACACCTCTCCAACTGAAATACTAGTAATGCTTTATGATGGATTATGAGGGCGGCGCTGGTGTTTATATGCTATATATGTTTATCGATAATTGTATTATAAATGTGAAAGTAAGTTTGTTGCGCTTTTATTCCAAAACTACTCAACTGATTATCATGAAACTTTGTACATATAACTTTTAAAAAAACTTTTGGCAGACATGACTGTTAAAACATTTAAAAATCTAGCAACTTCAAAGATTTCAAATTAATATCTTATTGACTATAGGTTCAGCTGTTTTGAGTTTTCGTATATTTTATGTTATAGGTAATACTAAAATTTTAATTATTTTGAGTTTAGGTACCAGTTTATTGTTTTAGTTATTACTTGCTGCAATGATCTTTGATATTTATTTAAAGGCTTCAACGCGAGCGAAGCCCCAGGTAAAAACTAGGGTTATATTTAAAACCCATGATAAGCTATTGGAATTTAGATAAATTTAACCATATACACACTAGATAAAAAAAACCAACAATGATAGATGACTATTTATTAAATTAATACTAATATTTACAACTCTCCATACAACCAAAAATAAAGTGTCGGGCACAACGAGAAGCAAGGAACAAAATTATACACAAACAAATCCAGTTCAAGCCGACCCGTCACATACAATTGATATGTTACATAAAATCAGTCACAAAAAATATAAAATACAATGTCTTAAACAAATAACTGGGGTGAAAGGTTGACGGGAGATCATAGAAATAATTTTCAACACTTTCCCTGCGGCCGGCAACACTGCTATGTATTGCCTTGCGCTTGAGGCTTGTACACACCTGTGTTGTACGTACAAATCTGTAGGGATTGCGGGCGAACACAAGTGCTTTGTTTACGTCGGCGCTACAAGACAAGACTGGGGGCGGACATTACGGCTCTTTATTGATATTTGATACACAGATGTTAAAAAATATAATATTTCAGTGAATTATCGGCGCATCTCGTCTAGAGAAAAGCGCTCCAGTTTAGTGCCACCTCCCGTAACACTGGCCTCGTCTAATAATTGAGCGCCGCAGTCAAAGTGTCAATGAAACCCTTTATGTATAATCAGGCTCAACATGCTTTTTGAACGCTTGCAATAACCGTTAGATTTCCCTTACGACTTCTGGACATTGCCGTAAGCAAGTCCACCGCTCTTGCGGTACTTATTAATGATTACCGATGGTAATTTAGTTCAAATGTATTATTATTATTATTATCTATATAAGTATAGATACATTATTCAATTCAAATTTAAAGTCTGATACAAAATTTCATCCCCTATTAACCATTCTTAGAGATCGTAATTCTCATCAAAATCAATGGGACCAAACAGGAACCACCTCTCTGAATAAAATAAGTAATTTTAGGTAAATTGGTTAATAAATACAATCAAATTGTGAATCTCTGCGTTTCCTCGAAGTGACTGAAAACAATTTCGATTGGTAGTTTCATAAATACAATTGTAAACATAAATACAACATTAAAAAAATATATTTTTTCATACAAAATCTCTAAGAATTTTCTACAACTGTAATTCCTTACATATCGAGAGAATTCTTTACGAGATCTGAAATTTCATACATATTTGTTCATTTCATATTAGATTTTATGTAATAGGAGTAGTGAATGGACTGTCCATTATGATGTTAGAAGGTTGCATCGTTATATACTGGTAAAATCACACAAATAGACTCTAGCAATTAGCTTAAGTCATTGTATTTTCACATGAATAGAGTTTTCACACTGAATTTTACATCTAACCGGTCTTTAAATCCATTAAAAATAAATTACATGGACGTGCATAAAATAATCTAATTTCATTTACATTGACAGAAAAATATTGTCATAAAATTAATTCAATAGAATATTATTTCGTTTAAATAGTTTAGAATTATACCAATGTATTTTTATAATTTTATAATATAAAAAATGGTATTTGATATTTGTTACAAGTAAAAAATAACAATAAAGTACAACATAATTAGTTGTAAAACTATTCTGCTTTATATCCGTTCCAAATTCTTATATTAATTTAATTTTATAAAGCTAATACATGTCTATATGATATCATTAAAAAAATGTAATTTAACTACCAAGTTGCAGGAAATAGATACATTCCTTTTTTAAAGCCAATTAAGAAAAATGTATATAGGTTGCCATTACTAAAAAAAGAAGGCAAATAGTATTACTGCTAATATTATCCTAAAAATGCACATCTCATAATGGCAATATACATCAGCGAACACATTTAAGTCTAGCCCTAAAATGAAAACAATAAAACAAGACAAATTCATTTACATTATTATGCAAAAAAGACATCACAGCAAAAAATGCTGTTATTAAATTATTTCATCTATTCAAGGTACAAACAAATGGAAAATAGTTAAACATAACAGCATGACACGTTCCCTCGCGGCGTAACGCGCTTGCGGCTTGTACACGCCTACCTTGTACGTACAAATCTGTATGGATTAACAAAAGTGCTGTGTTTACGACGGCGCTACAATACTGGAGGCAGACATTACGTCTGTGTATTCGTACATGATACTAAGATGCAAAAAAATACAATATTTCAGATAATTGTCGGCGTATCTTCAATCTAAAGAAATAAGCTCCAGTTTAGGGCCGCCTCAGGCAACGTTGACCCGATCTAATGTAAACGTCAAATGTAAAGATAACTTTGTTTTATGTTATTTCGAAAACAATGCAGATATAAAGTTTATGTATATGGACTATTAATATTATGAGTATTGAGACAAAGAGGAAAATCACCAAATGTCCATATGCTAATAAAATAAACATACATACAACTCTAATAGTCTTCATAAACCATTTTTTAAAACACACAAATCCTTCGTATTAAAACAATATGACTATAATTTATTTAATGGATGATTACATGAAAAAATATGGCGTAACTTACAATAAATTAATTTAATATGATTACATATACATATATGCATACCTATATTATATAGATCACCTTTAAGATGTCAAGAAATGCATTTATGACTCCCCTGATAGACATAAATTGATATCAATTGTTCCTATGTTCATTGAAACAAGTTTTTCAGGCTATCGATCAAACCTTTTGGTGGTATTTCAAGTTGTTTCTTCTGAACTAATTTTCAGTCCTTATAATCTGGTCTATAAAAATCACTTAAGAGATGTCAGTAAGATTTGTTTATAGATTTTATCATTATAAAATCTGTGACAGAAATACCAACTTCCATAAGTCACTGAGTGACAAGAGTATTGAGCTGAAGGTCAAAAAGAGATTACAATATGATCATCACCCTGTCTTCACCATAAAAGCATATGAGGCACATGCCCAAGGCCCCTGACCTCAAAGGGCGACGTCAAGGAGCCCCCACAAGGCCCCACAATATTTGCTTACATGACAAACAGGTAGACTTTTCCCGTTTTTTGGTATTTAGCAAGATTAACATTTCTAAATTGAAATGTTGATCGTCCAAATAAGATTTTTTGTGAAAACTTCTAAAATAATCAAGTGAAATTAGCAAATAACAAAACCCATTATAGACAGCTATTTTATTTTCAATTATTTCTTTTAAATGGGGTTCCAAATTATTGTGCTCACAGGCCCGGGCATTTACTAAGACAGCTCTGAAGACTGAAGACATTTGCTATACTGATACTACTATAAATGTGAACATTTAATATAGAATCTATGTAATTAATGAATTTCACATGAATAATCAATTTATTATAAACATATTTTGTATAACTATACAAGAATCACAATCAAATCAAAATAATAATGAAACTTTTCTTCTGTTAGTAAATACCAAGCCAAATTTGGTACTAATTTAACAATCCAACCAATTGATGTCCTTGTTAATTCATTAAATAAATTACCTACGAGTTGACTATCCTTTTAATTAATCCTCCAACTAATCTTTTAAATTCATGAAATGTCTGCGATGACTAGTACAGGAAAAAGAATGATTTTCCTTTTTATATCTAACAGCTAACAATGGTATCCATTTAGTGTTTATTTATTTATTTATTGTGGGTATTTTTATTGTGGGTACTATGATTCAATAATTTTTTATTGAATATAAATGTTAATGTTATTGCTAAATATTTAATTGGAGGTTGAGAGTTGCAGCTGCGTTTAACAAAAAGAAAAATATATATTTACATAAGTTTCTTACACTTAAATGTCATGACCTACACTGGCACAACAGAGCTAGGCACTTCAATTAAAATTATTTTAATTTTTTTCTAAGCGTTGAAAATATTTTTTATTTCTTGACATGCCAGTTTTAAATTGCTACTACTAGCTTATTTAATCTAGCAAGGATATAAGAACCTTATCTCCCTTTATCAACATACACTGATGGACAGATGATAATACCTTAATTTGTAGTTATAAGTAAACGAAGTCAATTGAAATACAAAATATAATACAACTACAGGTATTAAAGTAGTGTGAACGAAGTCGTTCTAGTTTACTATTTTTTTTTACTTTTTAATTAATTTACAATTTTTTTAGTCTTTCAATAATTATTTTTCAAGAAACATTACAAAGATTTAAAAGTTAAGCAATGATACTTCAAACTTAGCCAATGGAACACGGACCATAGACAAATTAATCAAATAAAATTTTGAGTATATAGCAGAAAAAGTTACCAAAAAATGGGAAACTCTATTCTATAACAAATTCATTGATTGGACAATTGATTGATTGATTGGACAAACGTGTGCAATTTCTGAGACAAATCATTCGAGACATAGTTTAGATATGTTTATAAATATCCAATTAAGTTATAAAAAATAAACTAAAGCTATATAGAGATTTCCAGCTTTTTTTTCATCTCATGATGCAAGCTGCCACAGGAACCTTTTTCAAAATATATATTATATATGTGATTATTAAATATAAACGATATATTTAATATTAATCACAAAAACCAAAAAATTAAATTGTTTGTGTGGTTTTATTTTTAATTCATATATTAAATTTAAGTAAATATTACCAGAAATTGTCTGGATTAGTTTATATTTGAATAATTTGTCTATGGTGGTGATATTCCAAATTTTTAAAATCTGAATTAAGGATAAGTGTGTCCATACATACAAAAGAATCACAAACTCACAGCTGCATAAATGTAGAGAGCATAGCAGCGCTAAACATAATCACTTGATATTCATTCTCCAATTTCATTCATTCAACTTAAATTAATTACTTAATACATTCCACTCATAATTGCTTTATCGCAATGGTATCTTGTATAAACTGTTGAAATATTTACCTGTATACCGAATATAAAGTGCAGGCTTGAAAACATGGAAGTGTACAAACAAATATGAGTTTTATCAATCATTATTTTCTATTATTAACGGTCTGCAGGTATTTCAAAGTTGCAGCTAAACTATTTTCTAAGAAAATGATAACAAAGTTTGCAGTAAATCAGGTAAAATGCAAACAACGTTTAGTTTACTGTACTCTGAAAAGCAAGTGTTTTGCAATTACGCCCTTATGACTTCAAGCCCACAAAATCAAATGCATTTGATAATTTTCACAATCATCAATATCTTCAAAACAAATTTTGCAAACGGTCACGAAATGATAATCATTATATCATAACAGTGCACAAACAATAATAAACTGCCAATCGGTCACAGAATAAGTGTAAACGGTATGTTTGATATAACTCAAGTAAACAGCGGTAAGTGGTAGAAGTCATACCCTCTGTGTCCTCTTGCAGCAAGCCATATGTACACAACATGGTACGCTCCGGGTACGAAGCATATCATACCAGCAACGAAGAACACTGCTCCCTGCAGACCGTTCTCCGGCTCGGCCACAGCGAAGGCGCCCATGCCTAGGAGGCCTACTCCCACCACGAGGAGTATGACGGCTGCACAGACGGTCTTCCAGTTCTCCCTCACTTTGGGATGGTTCCAACAGTACAGAGATTGTGACGATTCGACATATTCATGTATAAGGGAGTCCGAATCCCGTGATGTTGTGTCTTCTGTGCATTTGTAGGTTTTACTGTAAAAAATCAATTTACTTTTCTTTAAAAATCTACAGTATAAAGCTAGTAACTATAAAAGAGAAAAGGGAATAAGACTGTCAAAATAATCTATAGCAAATTTACAATCTGAGGAGCCTAAACAGTTGGTAACTTTTTATAAAGAATTTTCACTTTCCCTGCAGCGTACAACAATGCTGTGTATTATTTAGAACAACGCCCGTGCGGCTTTTACACACCTGTGGTGTACACACAGATCTGTATGGCTGGCGGGCGAGTAAGTGCCGTGTTCATGTCGGTGCTACAAGACTGCGGGCAGACATTACACCTATGTATTCGTAGATGCCATACAGTTGGTGAAAAAAACAATATTTGTAGGAACTGCCGGAGCATGTTCAGTCTAAAAAATACAGACCAAATTTATTAATGCAACACTATCCCGATTTAATATAATATGCCGCGGCAGTCAAAATGATAATTAAAAAAGGCTTCATCCAAATGCCCGCCCTTTGCATTTAATTTACTTTGGATATTTTATTAAGTCACAATTTTGTATATTAATAATTATTTTTCAATTATATCCAGTAACTTTTTAAATTAATAAAATATCGCTACTTGAAAACAAATAGTCGAATCTTCAAAACAAAATCTCGAATAGACCTAATTTTACAG
>DWON01005914.1:0-14411 GCA_018251015.1 Phocides pigmalion okeechobee
TTGTGTGTTAAAACTTCAAGTAATATGTGTGTAAAATATTATATAGTAAAAAAATCTATTTATCAAAAACTGTAAGATTGGGCGGTTTACTATAATCAATAATATTAAACCGCCCAATCCTATAGAAGAAAGAAGTAGATACTATATTGGCTTATTTTTTTTTGTTTGTTTAAAATACATTTAGTTGGTTGTTTAATATTTCAATTTGATCATTTATCGCTTATTACAGTAATATTAAAATGCTACGATTATATTATTTCTTTAAATTTTACTCGTGATTTTGCTTTTGTAATATTTAAAATTATAACAAATGTAGAAGCACATACGTAAACTGAAACCAATATTGGATTTTTCTCAGAACTGAATATTTGGAAAAATTTAATATTTGTGGTTTTTCGTGGTAAAGTGGTTGATGTTTAACAGAGAGGAAAAGGCGCGTATATAAAACAAAAAAATATATAGATTTTTTTGTATAAACTTTTTTATACTTTTAAAATATGTATATTGTTTCATTAACCTTATAATCTTTGATAAGATGTTGAACTACAATAATAAGATTATAGGTCTGGTGTTACAGCTACAGTTGATTATAACTGCAGTCTGATAGTAATATCAGTCTGTACTTATAATCTAGGCTTTTATTCCACAAGACATTAAAATAAATGTTCAGAGTAGTATAAGCTGGTATCTAAGCAAATTATACTGCCTGCCCGTTCGGGCATAATCGTTCACTCTCGGGTTAGTTCGTGACGTCGTTATCTTAAAATAGTGACCGAACTTTGGAAAGTAAGCTTGTGAAGCAATTTTCCTAGCGTGTTTGACGTTACTGGTATTTTGATTTGTGGTTTCCTTTCTACTTTATTTTACGGGCTATTTATTTGGTAGTTCATAGTTTGCAATACTTCTTTAGGGTTTAGTATAGATCATTTTACCTATATTGTAACTAATTATGAAGTTATTTAAGAAAACTAAAAATATATAAATATAGCTTTTGGCAATTAATTTAATGAAATTTTATTTTATGTGGTAGTATTTAATGTATTCAAGTGTACAATAATTGGAAATATTTAAATATTGCTATACCGACAATTTGGCAAATAAGATACATAATTTGTTATTAAAAAGCAAACGATAACTTGTCAAAGGTATCTACAAATTTGTAATTTATGGTACAAAAGTAATATTGTTTGATCATTTGGTGTGTACTATTTCAGGAAATAGTAATTTTTTGTATAAACTTTTGAATTACGTCTTAACCTTTACTAGTAGAATCGATTAGGAGATTCGAATTCGAAAAAAGAAATTAATTTATATTATTTATGTATAATATATTTCTTTTTTACTTGAGTTTTAATTAACTTTTTCTGTATTTAATTATCAGAATTCTTTGTATACTAATAATAAATAAAATAATAGCAAGTAATAATAATTTCATAAAATTATGCGACAACGTAATTAGTAAAGAACTATTAAGGAGTAAATTCTATATTTTTTGTAATAAACTATTCATTTTTACTTTACCAAGTGTAATTGGTAGAGCCGTTAGAGCTCGTTCGGGGCGGCACCACCGCCACCCTCATATACCGCCGTAAAGGAATATGTTTTTCAGGTATTGCGTGTTCGGTTGGGGAGGTGTGGTTGCCGGATATACATTATTGGAGGCGACCATCTTAGTCCTCAAGAGTAAGACCGCATCCGCGTCCATCCTTAAATAGAACTTCTGTTCTATTTGGGATTGGACGTGGTTGTCCATGGGCTGCAGTGACCACTTAACATCAGGTGGTTTGCATTCTCGTTTGCTACTTTTCTCACATAAAACAACGTGTTAGATAACGATGTATCAAAATTTCAAAGCCATCTGTAAAAATCATTAAAGTCAAAAAATTAAACGACAAATTACAAATTAAGTTCATAATACGTAGCGAGTACCTAAGAAGAAAATTATGATTTTTTTATGAACAATTTATTTTTATTTACAACCAAATGTACTCGACCATATATTATTATGGCTCAGTGTTGATGTAAATGTATACATTGAGTGATACACAAAAACTGTGACGTGTTAGATAACGATGTATAAAAATTAAATCCCATCAGTAGAAGACCTTTAAATTTTAAATTTTGAAACGAACATTTATATTTATATTTATATGATATGAATAACACAAAAATAATTCTAAAACAAACAAAATGTGTATACCGTCAATCAAATGATAATACGTAGAACAAGGTTCAGTAGAGTCGCTCAGCAGGAGACAGTTTGATCAACTTGATTCAGTGTTACGGGACACAGACAATAGGCTGTGGCTTCTTTGGTAGCAATGAATATTTATTATATTTAAAATACATTATTTAAAGGAATACTAAAGTTAACAGAGAATCCAAAATGAAATAATTTTGAAAAAATTACTTAGTCCCAAATTCTTTCTTAGTATTTTTTCCGTTATGATGGCTCCTGTTATTACTACTTTACTTTCTAATAGTGCGTATTTTAGTTAGTGTTGTAAGAAATTCTAATATCCTATTTTATTATTTAGACAGTTTTCAAATTTAATATATAAAATTCAGTATTTAAATAATAATTACAAGTGTAATTAGTAAGTCTATTTAGTAAGACTACTTAGTAAGTACTAAGACTTTTTACTATGATAAGTGTAATTGTTAGATGTTTCAAGATATTTTTAATACATTTATTTCTATATATTATTATTATATTCAAAAATTGTGAAAAGTACCTTACTCTCAAATTAAGTCGCCTTGCTTCAAAATTTGTTCGAAATATCGGCAATTATTAATCATGACTAACGCAAAATGTATGAATACCGATATAAACATTGGTTTAAAATCATTTCTATAAGAGTTACGACACAATAAACATTTTATAATCATGTAATTATCACAATATTTTTATAAAGATAAGGAAAGTTTGTGTGTATAAAAATGACTTTAGTAAATAGACATAAAGTTAAACTCGTCCACATTATTATTCAAGTTCACGGTTACCCGCAGTTTGAGAGGCCATTATTCTAACATTTAAGTGTTTGTTATCACCGAGAGAGGTTTTTATATTCCCGTAAATTAATCTAAAATAAATCGATCGGGAGTACCCACTTGTGTAGTGCATTTACTAAGTGTTTGTCGGTGACTAATTGTCTAGGTAAGGTTGACTAAGTTTTTAGAGTAGTAGCGAATATCCCCGTTAGAGAGAATCATAACATATTTTAAGAGATCGTCAGTTTAATTTTATTTTTGATTTAAGTTTACATATATAAGCAAATAATAAAAATGAATATATAAAATAAATTTCTACATTATAGCCTTCGCGACTTTACCGGCATTTAACTTAAGGCGTGTCAAATTGTGCAGATATATTCGTATATAATTATTTTAATTAAATAAAGTAGTTGCGTTGAAACTAAAGTTAAATTATGATTTTAAATATGATGACGGAATTTGTACATTTTGCTATATAGCTGGTATAAACGATATTTTATATTGATTGCCTAATAGTAGCTCTAAAAGACATTTCATACTGTTTGTTTAAGATCATTAAATACATAAAAAGGTATATAAAATATTATATTATATGTTTTACTAGCTGCTGCCCACAATTTTCCACGTGGGCTCTAGTTTTAGAGATTTTCTTATAGCAAAAAGTTTTTATACATTCAGAAGTATAAACTGATTGAAATGAAATTACCCTAAATATGGAGTAAGCTTTACTGCAACATTTAAGAAGTTTTTGAAATTTATTCGCATAAACGCACAGACAAATAGAGAGACGAACAGTTAAGTACTCAGATGAAAGACATTTTTTACAACTATTGTATTGGTTGGTTGGTTGGTTGACATTTTTTACAACTATTATATTGGTTCTGTGGCATTATTACAGGTCATTTAAGCAAGTTTTCTCATATATCTTCCGTGTACAGACAGCGATCACTTACAATTTTAGATAAATGTATGTAAAATATGATTTTTATGTTAAATAAGATGGACACTTATTACACGTAATGTTATCCACTAAATTATATAGATACGAGGATTTATATGAATACAAAGCTAATATTTCAAGTAGAGTCGAGTCGGAAGGGACTATTTTTGCTCGTTGAGCTCCAGTTAAATCATCACAATGTTGTTCTGTGCTCCGGTCAGCAAAGGACATTGCCTTGAAGCCAGGGTTATCACTCATAGCTAAATAAACAACAGTCACCACGACCTTCCAAATGATGTCAACGGAACATTCGTTACAAAGTTGTAGACCTATTAATTGAAAATTATCGATCCAAGTAACTCAATTGAATATGTGATAAATAGCTTCATTTGCTCATGTCAAACAAGATAGATACCTATGTTGTGTATTTAATTTACTGCCTACTTTGATTTTGGGTTAATTGATTTCGACATTCGATACAGGATTATTTGATATATGTAAATATCTTAACTTTGTTTCTGTGGGAAATTATAAGCTGTTGAACCACAACGGTTACAGAAATTATATATTGAGTAAATGGGAAAACTGCAACATTTTTCTTTATTAAATGTAAATAAATATAATTATAATTATTTTTGTAGATTACCTGTATTATTAGTATTGAGTATAGTATATATGAGTATTACATTATGAGAATATCCATAATATATTTCAAAAGTTGAGTTATTACATATGACGTTCAGTGTTAAATTTTTGCAATTATTTCTAAAATGTAAATGTTATAGCAACATAGTTAGAGATTTTAGTTACAACGACGAAGATATTTATCTAGATAGTTGTATACATTGTTAGTATGGCTTTCGCATACAGATTTATTGTTGTCATTTTCTTACAGTGACAGCCCTACTGCAATTCAATATGAACAGAGGCGAATTGTAGCTTTGCGATCTTTGATCCGCGCCTCGCTGACGTCACGATTTATTCATCTCGAACAGAGAAGTGGAGGGCGAATGAAGTAGACGCCACATATGAGTAGACTTGTTAATATGTACGCCATACATATTACTCAGACATGTCTGTTATAGAAAGCAATTATGAAATTTTATTTTCTAGGGCATCTTATTCATGATTACTTTTTAAATTTAAAATTTTAGGACGTGTTCAGATTAACACGCACTGTATCTACGTCTTCAACATGTTAAGAAACTAAAGACGAAAATGGAAATCTCGTTAGCATTTCATTTAAGGTATCGCGGAATGAAGAAGACAATTCAGTTATTCTACAGAAGTTGAGGGTATACGTACTAGATGATAGCTTTAGAGAGGCTGGCGACCGCTTTTGGAATCACGGATAAAGGGAACTTGCTACCACGCGAGCTACCTATCACAAGAGCGGCTCATCGCAAATCTACTGCCAGGTGCCCAGAGTTTGAACGACTTCATAGACACCTTTATGCATGAACGAGTTACGAAACTACAGTTTGGTGAAGGTAACATTCCAGGTCTCATAATGTGCTCGAGTTGCTATGGTTGCCGCCTTTATTCACAAGCCAGGCGATCGTTCTAGTCCTCAGTTACTACAAAATTGAAGTATAATGTCCTATTTGAGATATAGATTAGCATGCAGGCCAATTAACATCAACTGGTAACTGTAACCTATGAACATTGAAATCCAATCTCAAATGAAACTGAAGTTCTGACTGAAATCAAACATCATAGGACAGAGTTGATAAGAAAAGAGATGTACGAGTTTGTAAAGAGTCTCTGAAAGTGAATTCGATCTTCAAATTGTATGTACATATACATGTACATGTTTATATGGTTACATATATATTAGTTTACGTACGTGCAAAGTTAAAGTATGTAAGTATTTGTATGTATTACACATTACTCCTGTTATCAGTAACGACCGTCAATGACGTAAGTACGTGCCCATCATATTATTCGCTGATTATTTATATTCAGTGTATTTGAACTAATAGAAATCTCTAAAGGTATCATAATAATACATTTTATGAACAACATGCTAGATTTGTATGTAATTGAACGGTGATTAAAGAACGAACTTGATTAATAGAATCTAAATTTTGTTTTTGAAATTGTAGTCGGGTTTAATAAATCTCATTTTGCTGTGTACCAGGTATTTACTATTAACGATTTTTGATTTTTGCATGTCGATATTTTGAACCACGTCTCATAGCTCGTGGTCATGGGAACAATATTGGTCCATAATAATAGTAGTTTAACAAATCTCGTCCATGTTAGGGATCATTCCATATTCAAATGGCTAAAATGAACTTAATTTCTCATCTTCATGATCTGTTTGTACATTAATCCATCTTTCTGTTTATTTGTGTATCCATCTGACTGTGTCTAAATGTGTAATGAATCGCTATGTGTATGAATGAATCGCTAGGCAATGTTTTTTTTCTTTAGTGGTTCTCTAAACTGGACATTACACATTAGAACAAGCATATAATAGGTACATGCTGCTACTTTCCAAAAATTAACATTTCGGGGGTAAGTCCTTCTAGAAGTGAACACTACATACATTAAAAATGTTTTAATTACACTACAGAATTACAATAACAATAATGATATAATGAAAACACTAAAATAAATTAATTGGTATTGGCACCAAATGCGTACATGTAACAGAGGAAAGTAAAAAAACAAACGAGAGCATTTACACAAGCACTTTTGTGTCATATTGGTTTAATTCATTTTATGCCTCTAGCCTTGTATTTAGTTTTAACAAATACATTTGTATGTAAGATAATTTTGTATTTGTATTTTGCATTTAAATACTTTATGTGATGAAGGATGCCACAAAACAATCACAGTGGCGAGCCACAAGCGGACGCGCAAACGAACTAACGACCTCAGACAACCTGATTTAGAGCACAAAGGGTCATCGCTCTTACCGTCTTGTCTACATATTCGCTAGCAATTTGCAAATAAAATTAATTTAATTAAGTAATAACTGCACTTGTAGATATGAATAACATCCAACTAGCTGGTATTCTAATTAACTATAAATTATTTAACATAATAGCCACGTACATTTTCTATAAACAAAATGTTAGATTTTATATCCAAAGCATGCAACCGTTTTCTCTTATTAAATCAAATGGATTAACTTCCATCAATTAAAAATTACAGAAGTAGGTACTTGGAGATAGAGATTCAATCAATAGATTCACATATTAATAAATACTGTTTTTAATAACTTCTAGTAAGGTTTTGATGAGATTTTCACAACTATATTATTATGGTTTAGTTAATAATTTAGTGTTAATCTTCTTTTAAATTATAAATCAGAAACAAAGATCGTGCGGATATTTTGAAATAGACGCTTTGTTCTGATCTTAAGACTAGACAACTTTTACCAAAATACCTGAATTCATTCATTTATATTTAAATACTTTATTTCATTATAGGGTATTTACATATACTTAATGAATATCAAGGACACAATGTAAAGTCAGTACAACGGCTTTGAGTGCCCTGTTGGCTAGGGTTGACAGCGAGAGCAAAGCCGGCGGAAAAGTCTCTCAACACTTTTTTTAATATTTTATAGATAGATGATTTACGCTAAAAATACACAGATGTGGCGCTGGTACATCCTCGGTCAAACCATACAGGTTTTACCACCTTCTGAAGCACAATAAAGTTGTAAGAAATAACCTGAGATATCACTACTATATCTAACAATATTTTTAACTTATGACGAAAGAATGTTCACTATCACACGTTTCTGTTGCAATTTAAGACATAAAGATCTTGTATCTTTAGCGCCTACTTGTTTTTGAGAACTGGTTTACGTTTTAAAATAACCGAACTTATAATGAAACTTGCGTAAACCATTGTAAAGCAAAATGCATTAGGTACTTTTTGGGGTAAACGTTTTTAGTGCAGAGTTGTATCATCAAGCATAATTACCTCATGATGGCATAAAATCAATAAACACATATATTTCTGTCTAAAATTATTAAAGCATCATGTTTGATAAGTAGTAACAAACGGTTTGATTTGATCATTAGGGCGTAAGTCGGAATTATATGGCATTTTACAGTATAGATACATATATTTGTATTGACACGAAGGAAGGGTTTGTATTAATTCATTATTTGATACATGATTAGATGGTCACCTCGCTTATAAGTGTGACCGTGACAACCCATCTCAAACTGAAACACAAGAGCTGCTTTATGGTGGATTATGAGAACGGTAGTGCTACCCCCCCGGTCTAACCACGTTTTTACATCCGATACCACCTACCAAGTTTTTCCATTTAATATTATCTAACTGAAAATTTTCTCATAATTCCATTTTATAATTTACTATGCGGGCCCATATGGGTCCTTTTAATGTCAACAAAAATACCTTGCCATAACGTAATTACCATGCCTACTCTCTTTATAATATACATATGTCGGTATGTACTGTATTGCATTATATTTGTCTACGAATCAAAAAAGAGAGGAAGGTAATATAAAAAAATATGTAACCTAACGTAACAGGTACCAAATAAGCTATAAATACTAATTCCAAATATATATTTTTATATATTAAAACACTACTTTTTGTTGTTTTTTAACTAAAAAAAAATAAAATTAGACATTTATATCGAAACTTTTTTATTGTAAGGCAATATTATTTATAATAAATATTGTTCTACTGGGTCAATTATATATATCTCATGTATACAAGGGAAGTAAGGAAAGATTATGTATTTATTAGAAAAAAATAAAACTACATCAGAAGTAGCAATGCATGAATTGGCTTCAGACCTTACAACTGACGTTGAATCGTTGGATTATTATGTTGGTAACATAAAACCACCGGCAGTGACCTCTTAATTGTGGGCTGCATTGCTCGTTTGCTCCATGACACAAACAATTTGACTTCTACACGATATTACAGAATCAGTATGGTCGCGCTTGGCACAGCGTTAACATCTGACATCTTCAGTTATCTGTTCTGGTCTGGGTGTTTGAGTCCTCATCAGTGTGGCCATAGCAATTGCAACAGAAGACATTCAAATGATGAGATGAGGCTATGATGCGTTATGTAAATACTATAAATACATATGTAAAAGTTATGTCATGTGCAATATTTATCCGTGACTTGTTTATTTAAAAAGATTCAATAAGTTATCAAAAAATTAAAAAAACATTGTCTTTTTTATCGTGTAAATTATTACGTAAGAAAAAGTTACCGTAGTTGATAAAAAATTATATAAAACGAATGGTCGTTCGTAATTTTATAATCGGCTTTTATCCAGAAACAGTGGGCCATTCAATTGCCGATCATTGCACATTTATCGTGGTTATAAACACTATTTATTATACGATCATTATACATTGTGTATGACAACTAATATTGAAATTGATGACTTTATCCGAGATAGACGGGTCACACATTATCTCGAATGGCACATTATATTCGATTTAATTAGCATGAATGTTTCCATTACGGCATAAATTATAGGTAGGTACCTATTCGTGTTTTGCATGAAGTGTAGTTGAGGCCAAATATACTGGACATAAGAACGAAGAGATATAAGGAACAGATTCGTGAAATTATTTAAAGAATGCAAATGTACATTAGGTGGTATTACTATGCTGAAATTTGTTCCCAGTCTTCGCTTACATTGTACAGTTGTACAAGTGCGTATGATTCATTCAACTAGATATGTATCGTACTGTACCAAACTTAAAGAATTCAATTAACTGATACATATCAATTAGGCATATAACTAATAATTATTTACCTACTTATTCTTATTCAGGTATCTCGCGATTTAACCCGAAATTAAAAAGGATAAATAAAAAGCGTGAAACCTTGAAACCATTTTTATAGTACCAATCAGTCAAAAAATCTAATGTGACTAATAGTTCGGTTTCATAATATAAGTATAGAAGTTATTAAAATAAGTGTCTATTAAAATAGCGTGTTTCTTAAATGCTTATCGCACATCGAATAATATAAAGTGGCTTACTTTAATCCAATTATATTATTGCAGTGAATAAATTATTCGTATCTTTTAATTATTCATATGCAAGATATTAATTATCAGGCAAATATTCATGAATTGTAAAGGCTGCTGCAGATTCCAAATTCGAAATCATATAGTTTCTTTACTGTGCCCTTTATATTCAGTGCAACAACGTCGAGCCATAATATTGATCAGTTTAATTATTCCACTTTTATGAAACATAATTTAAGTTTGTAATTAATTCGGAATGTTTTAATTAAGAATATCATTTAACTAGTGCCTCTATGGCGTTGTCGCAAGCTTACTCGCAAGTTACATAGTACTTATTTTAGCTCGATAATTGATTCAATATATGAGGGCGCGTGACGTGAACTTTATTTATAGTACGTTATGGTTTAAATTAAATTGAACTGCATGCCGTCATGAACAACGACAACGTTGTGTAATGCATAGATACTGATGCATTCTTTGCTTTGTATGCACCACTTGTACTGTGACTAGATAGGTAAATAACAAACAATGGCGTCGCATTAATCAGAAACCAGTCTCAGAATATTGGATAAGGAAGTTCAAGTTATTATTATTTACTATCTACTAAGGTAACATACGAATAAATAGATAAATGACATAAACTAAAGATAAACGGCTACACTTAGAAGCGACGCGACTATGTTAGTCCTCGGAGTAGCAACGCATCTATGTTCGTCCTCAGTTAGGACTCTAATCTTCTTTGAGATTGTACAAGATCTATAGGCTGCAATGATTACTTAACATCAGGTAGCCTGAATGCTTATTAAGGACGCCTATATATAGATGCACATAGGCGCTGATAAAATATTATAATTTATATGTAAAGCTAGAACTGTCCATGAGTCTGTTTATGAAGGTAATTAAAAGCCTATATTGCCTACATTAAAGTACTTACTGTAATTATTAACAGTTTATTCGATTTAACCATTCCTATAATGGCAACGGTAATGGTTAATTAGAATTTTTGTATCTATCTATGTACACTTGCATAATTATCTTTAATAGCCTTGAAGTCTATTATATATGCACTTATATAATTAATATATTTAATGTACCTATAGACTATTAATAGTGGTAAATAACAGAATTAATAGTTAAATACGTTTTAAAGGTAAACATTGTTGTCTAAAATTTTTTTGTTGGTGGTATATAAAAATAATTTATACTTTTTTAGTTGTATTTTTATAAAAGCGTGTTTTTTATTTTTTTTAACTGTTATTTATTTTTCTTTCTCTTTTTCATATTATTGCATTGTCATCCGTCCTTGATAGGTGTCCAAAATTCTAATTAATCAGATTTCTGGAAATTGGTGAAAATTATGCTCAAAGATTCCGATGCATACATAGATACAACCCAAGCTAATAAAAGCGTGTTAAGATTGATTTATGTCATACAGATACCTATTAAAATACAAACACATTTGTCATTACGCTGCAAGATAATATCTGTAATGGTTACTTTCGTTTAAACGGAATCATGAAGCACATTCATTTCACGCAATATCTCAAAAACTTTAGATCATTGTCTCGGCCGTAAAGTCGTTCTTAGTAGTCAGCGAACGGGTTTGCATGCATGTAGAGATGGTAGAGCAGTTTGCATGCACGGTAGAGTCGTGTAATGTGTGCGGAATGGCCAATGAAGGCAGAGTATGCAGACACATTAAATGCATTTGATGATTCATGGGTGCATCTCTTCGGCATGGGAACAAAAAATGTTTTTAAACTTAAGTTTCTCAATTGTTTTAATTGTGTATATAAAGTTTAATATTCATTAAGTAGATAAATATTAATGTCAATTATGTTTTATATAATTATTACATATATCTATGTCTCGCGGTTACATAGTCTAAATACTACTTAAATAAATGTTCTATCAAATTAAAAATAATAAATCGGTGTCCTCAGTATAATTTCTACTCAAATATATATATTTAATGAATTCCCAAACGAAAATGTACGTTTCCTTATACAAGAAACACTTTTGGTGACATATTTGTGAACTAATTTTATAATACACTAATCAATGGTAGTAATATTTGTCTCATTTTTTGCGAATATATGAGGGAAAAAAATATTATTTAATATATGTTTTCCACTTATACTATAAACTTAAAGTTTACGAAAAGGTAGTGTGAGTAGTTGAAATCGTTACTTTGATTTCAAATATGCAAACTGATACTAAGGACTATATTTGATACTGAGAAATATAATGGATGATAGTTCCAGAAACTTTGACGTCCAAATAACATAAGGATTGTTTAACTTTATAATATTGGAAGCACTTTTTAACTGTATCCTAAACGTTTTACAATTAATCATAAAATCAAGATATAACATTTTTTTATGAATTGTACAGTGATACTATACCTATATATTAAATGTTTACAATAAAATCTTCTAAAATAGTTATAAAGCTTTTACTAAAACAAACTTATCGTCATAAACGAAACAGTTCTAACCAACTAGGAGTGTAGCCGAGCGAATGGCTACAGACATTTGCATTGCAGTGCCAGTTATAATTAAACAGAGGCAAACGCCAAATCCCAGACTGTAATTATACAAAGTTTGCACAGGATGTTCATCCACACAACCTAGAAAAACATCACAAGCACCCACAAAGTTACTTGCACACTAAACTGGGCTGTATTCCGTGGCTATAAGGTTGATTTTAATTTGCGGTAACGGTTTTAACAGTAGATTTCGAGTGAGGATTTCCCTCTCAAGCGACGTCCTGAAATACATACGTTAGGCACAAATAAACAACTGCAGCACTACCGCCCACTGCAGCACGAGAATAATTAATTTTGCTTTCTGATGTTTTAATTAAACAAGTCTCTCTGCATATAATTTCTTTTTGTTTTTCGAAAGTAACTTTATTTTATGTCAGCTGTAATAAGTAATGTTGCCATTCAATTAACCTTGTACAAACGAATGGCTAGTTTATATTATTCTGGTATTTGTAATTAAATGTGTTTAATATAATTTTTAATCGCGACAGTTTTAACATCGATCGAGTAGGAAAGTGAGGAATCACGTGTATAAATAGTGAAATACATTTCATAATAGTTACTAAGAATCAAAAGATTATAATTGAGGAAGGGTTTAGATAAACATGAGCCTTTATTTAACATTACCCAAATGTTTCTTGGAATGAAACCTCAGATGTTTCGGCCGGTGATGTCCGGAAACAATTGGCTTATCGAGCATTAATTTAATATCTGAGGTCGTGTTAATAAAATAACAAATGGTTAATAGGTGATAGAAATATAGCTTTATGGGGGATACCACTGATACCACTCCTCATAATCCGCTATGAAAGAATTTTTGATTTTTCGTCATGTCCCTAACGAATCGTGAATCGTCTTAGTCCCTAAGATTATCAACGTGTCTTCGTAACGCTTCCGGTAGCATTTCATATCTCTTTGAGTTTGAATCTTGAGGTTCAGCTGGAAAGTTCATTTAAGTCAGGTGGCTTGCATAATCGTTTGTCCCTCGCGTAACAAAAAGCAGTTGTTTCAAAATTTGGATGACTGCGTTAAATGAATAAATATCCTATTGTAAGTTATTTGAGAGTTACATGTATAACCTATACGTATTCAAACATATTTAGAGTTACTTAAATTTTTATGTGTTTTTTTTATTTCTTCTCTTTTAGTTTTATGGTATCTTTCCCTTTTGTCCGTGTTTACGTTTTGTGTTTTTATTAATATTATTTATTCTTTTTTGCAGTTGCTAAATTTCTGCTGATTGTTACGATTTCTATATCTATATTTATCTTATTATCTTGAAATCTTTTCTTTTAAGATAAACCAACAAAACTAAAAGTATAGTTACGTGATTATGTTCAACTAAGAAAGCATTATACCGATAATATATTAATGTGGAGTGGTCGTACGTTCTCGTCAGACGAGGGCCGTTTTATTTTTGAAAATGACTCCATCAGTCACCGATAACGCAGTCGGGGAGAAAAAAAAATACGCTTCGTATTATGTGTCGCGTACCATTTTGAAGTAGCTAAATATTATTAAAGTGACTTTGATGGATATTTTACAGGCAACATTGCTTATTAGTACGTGGGTGTAAGTTTTTGTTCATGACAGGATTATTATCACATTTGTAATAACAGATTTACTTTTATTAATACCGGAACAACAAACTGAATTGTTGTAAGCACATGATTTCTTTAACAAGCGTAACAATAAGTTGACAAATTCATTAATTAAAAATGTATTTTGTTATGAATTGATCACCATTGAGTAGATATTTACTGATGAATAAAGAATTATATGCATTAAACATCGTAATATTTAAAATGGTACGTAACATAAGTTGTGCCAAATAAATAAATCGTAAAAGTGGTAGAGGTAGAGGTTAGAGCTCGCCCGGGGCGGCACCACCGCCACCCTCATAACCCGCCATAAAGCAACATGTTCTTCATGTATTGTGT
>DWON01005915.1:0-14409 GCA_018251015.1 Phocides pigmalion okeechobee
AAACGTAATGTACTTACTTTTACACCTGACTTTTCAACGCCTCACATTCCTGAGAGTTTCCAGTTACACGTGGAGTAATGATAATGTTGAATGCCACCGATATTGTGTAAGTGCTATGTTTAAATTATTCTTCGCGTAAATTGTAATGTTGTATCGCAGCGCGCGATCGCCGGAGTACCGTAGCATTTCAAATATACTTTACGAGTTAATTACGATGGATTGTGGAATTAGTGCTGAAGTAATGCTGTGGTAGTGTCCTTAGGTTCTTCCAATGCACCTGGTAAGGCTAGTTAGATATAGGACTGCGCAGTATTTCTCTAAGGAACATTTATTTTAAAGTGTTACGATATTTTTATCTAGTTGGTGAGAGCGCGTTATGAATACTGGTCATTTATATGAGTAATAACGACTTGAACATTCCATATAGTTATGGATGTTTAAATTTACTTCAATTCAACGACATTGAATGTAACAGAAGGTGTATCGGTATTTTTCGATGGCGTGTACTCGGATTATTATGCATTTAAGTGAATTTGAACACCCATACATAGTTTGGTATCTATTGTTTAAATATAAATGATTTCTTATATTTCTGTATAAAATGTTAGAAGGTCTACTTTGAGATGCGGTAATGCACAATTTAATTTTTGCCCGCTTTTGAAGTCACTCTTAAAAGAATATTAGGATATAGATTGGTAGATGCGCTACTTCCCGGAGCTAGGTCGGATGGAGAGTTAATATGCAAGTTATAAAATATAGAACAGAATCAATAATGTTGCTATTTGAAAAGCTGCACTATTATTATTTTTTGGAGTCGAACGTTACCAAACTGTATAGCAATATTGCAACCTTAATTAATGTTCCTCTTCTTATTTTAAGAAAGATTGAATATTTACAATTTACATAATGAAGTAATAGCAATAATTAATTAAATGGTTAATAAAGATGCGAATTAACAAATTTGTACAAGTTTTTATCGAAATAGTTTTTATAATAGTACAGAAGCAGTTTAAATAGTATTTTGTTTCCTAACTTTCAGAGATACTATTTATTATTAAATAATAATGATTGTTATAATTATATTTCTATGTATTCACATGTATATAGGCAGCGTGGTAAATATGTTAGTGAAATGTATTTAAATACACAAGCAATAGTTATTATATGACCCCCAAGTGCAGTTATTCAAATTTTAACATTCGCCAGTTGTTGCCACGTCCCTGCAAACTACACACGCCGTTAGCACAAATAAGATTATATAGTTATATTATTTATATATATAAATTTTATGTAGATATATATTTTCCGGGTATCTATCGAGCATGATAAATATAAGACGAAAACTAGCACGAAACGTTTCATGTGTTAAAATAGATACAACTTAGATTCATTTTTATAACATAAATTGTGACCACAGTTTTATATTTAGAGTGCCTCTTGCCTATATAAGACTTATATAAAGGCTGCAAATCACGGAATATACATAGTTTATGTAGGGGATGAAATATAGAGACACGTTTGAAATTTTATGGTTAAAATTGTAAGTTGCGTTATGATATGTGACTTGCAAGTTCGTACACCGTGAATGGGCATCGCTGAGGAACATCAAACTGTAGCACGTGGGAAGGTTGCCGGACTTAGCGTGTACACACCTCCGCAGCTACCGCATTCCAGTCTCGTGATGTTAATACACTGAACAGATTGACCAGTGCTAACTTATTTTCACGACCAATGCACACTAGGACAATAGATTATATATGTACAATCGTGGGTGAAGTTGTTAAAAATCATCCGCGAGATCCGCCAGAGCTACGATCACGTAAGCGAACACTGGTTATTTGTGATTAACTTACTATTTTAAGTGGCATACCTAAATATAGAACTTATATTGCAATTTTTCTAAGTTCCTGTAGGTGTATTAATTATTGTATATCGGTACAATTTGTTTTATTAATTATAATAATTTGTTTATTGTAACTTATTTAGATTTAAAGTTTTAAGTGACTACCAATTGTATTGGCGTAGGGTACACTGGAAGTCGTATTTCGGTACGTGTATTTAGGCCTGTTATCCCAAACTTCTTCAGTCTGGGAACAGGAGATAATTGTGAGTAAAAGCAAATTGTTGACATTTTAAATACACGTAGCGTAATCGCTTTTGTGTATTATGTGTAATGAATTATATTCAGCACAAGTTCAAATAATGTAGGTCCACTTTTTTATAGAGCTTAATAATCGTTTCTTCCTCATAGAGAAATAAACGATTATTTCCCTTAAGCCGTTTTATTTAACATTCATTGTTGACATTTTAGACTAGACAAATCTGTTTTGCCTTAACATTATTATTAATAGTTCATAATGTTGTAACTGAGAGCAGTATGATTTTGTTAAAGATACATACAATATATCAAATCGGTCGAGGATCAAATTGGTATAATGTTTCGTCAATTGTACAACAGTAAATAGATCCATCACTGTTGGTCATAGTAACTTTTGAAACAAATATAAGCATATCATAGCTGTAAAAATACAATTTTGACAAATAAAAGCTCTACAATCATTACAGAAACATTTTTTCAATTATACCTAGAACCTCTTGGAAGTTGGGGAACACTGCCAGGTATGGTACACAATTGTTACTTATTGTTCCATTTACCCAAAGGCGAATAATAAGAATATGATGTCTGTGTTTCAGATTTGCCTTGACATGTGCGGTTCTCCCAGTATCCCGAGTCCGATCCCGCCGCGCAGCCCGACCGTGATACCGCTGTGGTCACCGCTGCTGGCCCTCCAAGCGGGCCGCTTACGCAGGTACTTAAGCGACGATTGTATGACTTACCAGAGCCGCCATTTACTCCACACGGATAGGCGCCGATGTGGCGTCTGCCTTGCCTCTTTCCCTTCAGCCTGGCTGCTTGAACGCCACGCGGCTCTCCAGCACGCTTCACAGTCATCGTGTGAAGACAAACCCTTCGTATGTGAGCAATGCGGACAAAGCTACCGGTACCGATCTGCCTATGTCAAACACCGAGAACAGAACCATCGCGCCAGACTCCCGGCCGACAAATTATTCACATGCGACGTCTGCGGTATGCAGTTTCGTTATCTCAAATCGTTCAAGAAACACCGCTTGAATCACACCCTGGAAAGACTTCATACTAAAAATACGGACCCGCCCGAAGGAATCGATCAAGTTTCCAGCACGAATGAGGTTTTAATCGGGCAATGTGGAGAAATGGACTTATCGATGAAGAAGCGAAACAGGGCTGAACCGACTAGAACGCCTCCCATTGAAGTGATCGGTGACGGCGAACAAGATAGCACTGTGGACTCGAATGGACCGACAGATTCGTCAGTCGTAACAGTAGATGATTCCACTGACTGTAGAAATTCGAGTACTGAAAGTGAAAATAAAAAGGAGGAAGAAACTGCGACCGAGGAAAGGAGACGCGTCCCTGTATCTTTCGCTAGCGTCAGCTCTATCGCTGACAGTTCTGAGAGCGAGTCGCGAGGAGACTCCAGCAAGCTCGACACTTCGAGCCCTCACTCCGGTATTTTGGGTTTTCTGCAAAATGAAGAGAGACAGAGAGATCGGGAGAGACGTTTCGCCTGCCCCTTCTGCGGTAAATGCGTTCGATCTAAGGAAAATTTAAAATTGCATGTTCGGAAGCATACAGGCGAACGTCCTTTTGTATGCCTGTTCTGTGGTCGGGCGTTTGGAGGGAAGAGCGACTTGACTCGCCACCTGCGCATCCATACCGGCGAGCGCCCCTACCACTGCGAGGCTTGCGGTAAGTGTTTCGCTCGGGCCGACTACCTCTCGAAGCATCTCACCACCCACGTTCACAATGCACGCTGATTGTCGCGCCGTCCTCTTTTCAATCTATAGTAAATGAGTAACCGAGTTACATAATTATTATAACGGCAAATCGGAATATTTTTTAATACATTTTTAAACTTTACAACGTTATTGTGGATATATCTAAACAGGTCTAATAAGAAATTTACATTATTCTTTTATTTCGGAGTGGTATTTATAGTTTACAAAATAATTTTTGATATTTATTCTATAAGAAATTTTGAAAACAAATGAAAGAACATTTATGTTTACTCCTAAGCAATAAAACAGATAAGTTTATCAGACGTCACACTACACAGCATGTTGATGAGGAATAAATTTCTTCTAATTATTTCTTAAGTTGTTTGCTGTTTTGAAACGTGTCTGATTTATGTAATTTGTATATTCTGGTATTGTAGACCTGTATGACAGTTTTTGTATTTCTTTAAATATCTATTTTCAGATTTAGTTTTAAAATTATTATTTAGATCTTTTCGAAAAATGTAGTTTATTGAACCTACCGAATTGATTTGAAGTTATAAATACACATAAATGTTATGTTCAAAAATTTCTTTTGCCATATTTTTTTGTACGTTCGCACTTTATATTAAGATTGAGGACTCATTCCATTGAGGGGAATTTAGGAAAATTGTAGTGGTGACGATAGATAAGTAGGAGAATGCAAAAAGCTGTGATTCATATGATTAAGACCAGTCAACAAGTTTTAGAACATCGAAAAATGTTTTATGTAATTTAATCTAAAATAATTTTAAAGAATAGGTATAAATTAATTATTATAGGTATAAGAAATCTCTCTGTGCCAAAATATGTACCTCATAAAAGTAAACATTGAAGATAAACTAATTTATCAATACTTGTTTGTACACACCTTGTTTTTAATTTCGTTGTTATTAGTAACATAAATGAATTAATTTTTCGGTTTTTGTCCGCCAAACTAAAGACAAGTTATCAATTTGACTAACGTCCTTTTAAATACTTTCCCGCAATATTTTAACCTTACGGCGGTAAGTTGTGTTCTCTTACTAATCTATTATTAAGTTCTATTATTAATAGTTCAGTTCCATTTACATATAAATAGTCGTATTAGGGGTCTTTTTTATACACCATCATATTGGACATTCATATACAAGTCCCAACTCTGGTTCGAAATATCGGCAGTTAGAAAACGTGAACAGGGAGTATCCGTTACATAGTAAGTTGTATAAATTCTGAGATGATTAGTTTCGAATCATGTCCTATGGACGAATTCAGTGGCATAGTTATGGGTATTTATCATTAAACTCTATTACTTCCATAAAAATAATATCAAGAACATTTAACTATGTCAATTTGAAACATGAACAATTGACGACAATTGTTCCTCAGTGGCTACCATACTGGTGTGGCATACAAATGTTCCGTGTGTGATACCTGGCAGGCAGACAACTAAATGATGTTCTTACATAGATTTCCGTTATAAGTGTTTATTTAGATTGTTGTAGTCTTTATGTGTGTGTGTGTGTGTGTGTGTGCAGAGCACCCACGACACAGGGAATCTTATTATTGTCTTATCATTGTCAAAAGCGTTATTAAAGTCAATTGCCACGTCAAATAGTCTCCTTCGTACGATTATAATATTTCTATTACAGTACATTATTGCTAATAATACATTAAAAAGCAGTCAATTATGTAAAAAATACATTGCGGGATAGTATTTAAAGTAAAACTCAAGTTAGGCCATACTGAACGTTTTGTACAAATCATATATTTTTAAACTACGCAAAATATAATCTTATACCATTTTGATTATACCTACAAAATACCTAAATCTGAAACTCTGTAGTATCTTTCAATTCCTTGTTTGGCTATACTTTAAAAGTAGCATAAAATATTTTTTCGATTTTCCTAACGATTGGAATCGCGAAGTTGTAATCAGAACGAACGAACGAATGGATCACAAACTACATTTTCAGAAAAATGATGTCGGTGATGATGATTGATTCAGTTTATAATGTTACTATAATGAGATATTTTCTTGTCCTTAATAGCGTTGTTTATGAAAAACGCTATTAAGCAAGCAAAATCTAATTACAAACTTGTCTGTAATCGATACTGCACATGCTTGCCATTTTAAACAATGTATTTTTTTATTAAATGTTACCAGCAAAGAAGTATGCAATCTACTTGAATGGAAGTGTTCACTACTGTCCATCGCCATTTGTTACTCACATCAGATATAACAAGAATCCTAGTTGAAGTTGATAACAGATAAGTTGTCCTCCATTGGACGATGATAGTCGCCTCGTACGCAAGTGAGCCGGTTATCACATCTTTTAACCGAAATGCGAGATTCTTTTGCACTAGAAGTGGTCGCTCGGTCGAAGTCTCCAGTTTGTAATACCTGTATTTTTCCAGTAGCTATTCATTTACAGCAGCCAATAAGTGTTCTAATGAATGCTGCTGAAAAAAACCATAAGCAAAAGGAATCGGTCAATTTTATTACTGTGTGTATAAATACAATAGTTTATAATCGATGTTCAATCACGTCAACGTAGTCAACGAAGCAAAACTTTCAGTATGGCCTACTTACGCACATATAACATTAATATAATTGTTGTTTGTAATTTATTATTGTTGAATATTATACTTCTGTACTTACATAACTTGACACAGCTTCCGTGTACAGGAACAAATAGTAATATATCTATAGTTACAAATACAAAAATAAAATAGACCGTCAATTTTGAATCTTGGATAGTTTTCAAGATTCGGAACTGAACGTCTATAAGTACAGGTAAAACCAGGTCAAACCAATTTACTTCATACACTAAATAGATATTTTTCAATACCTTTACCGAAATTGATACAACGAAATTACCCGGTTAGTTATCTACTAAAAGTAAATATGAAAGTTATTCTTTTAATATAGGTTAATTTATTTAATAAGAGCTCTTGTCATATTAAGGGCCGGTGTTGAACTGGGAGGTTTTTTTTTATATTTTTATAAGTTAATTCATTTAATGCAAGTAAAATACAGTCAAATTAAAACTGCAAAATATAGTCACATTGCCAGAGGGATATACATGATAAGTAAAAATTAGGTAGTCGAAAACGTTTAGTATAAACGACAAGCAATACTCGGATTTATTATTTTTACTACCAATATACTCTAAATTTGTGAGTAAAATTGGGCATATTGTACAAGTTAATTTATGGTGTGGCAACTGTGTAGTTGTACTATAAATTTGGCCTTTAGAAAACTGTTGCACTATCAGTTTTAATATGCTCTCGACAAGTCTTTACAATAATACCATCGAAGTAAACGTAAGACGCATAAATCGTGTAAGTATATGTAGATATTTTGCCATTAATATGTCAAATTTATATTATAAAATAATTATTCAAAATTGATGTTGACTGTTTTTATAATTATATCGGCAGTAGATACTTGATGTTGTGGTGTAAATTAGTGTCTTATAGACTAAGTCATTGACCACTGAAAGGGACCACATTGTAATAGTGTACTTGTTACACCGAGGCGATTCATTGCGACAACGACTGCATCCAATCTGTGTCTGTGGTATCTTTCAGTGGTTCATTATTTTGAATTCTCGTAGCGTTTAATATTGGTGTGGTCTACTTTATATGTTCACGTAACGTACATAAAATTATTACTGTAATTTATGTAATTTTTAAATCAGATTCTAAAATATATTTAGCACAGCGAAATTGTAAATATGGGAGTGCTACCATGTCAAATGTGATAAACTAGGGTTTAAGTGAATTTTGTTCAGTGTCTAATCAGTTAAATAATTACCAGACGGATGACATTTTACCAATTTGTGAACTAGCTAGAACATATCTTCACTATGCTGTTTTAAAGAGACCACAGATGTATAATTTTGTTGGAAGTTGTTTGTTTACAGTCGACTGTGAGCTTATGGGCATTATTTATTACACTTATTTTATACTGTAATTTGAGGTGTGGGAGAAATGTGGGTGCGTCGTGTAAGAGACATCCGAGCAAGGGACACGTGTGAGTTACGTTCAATTTACGCACAATTTACCAGATTACGAAGCGTTTTTACATACATCTCCGTCCAATTAGTATTTATGTTCTAAATTTTTGTTATTCTATTGTAATTGATTTATTTATTTTCTTGTGATAAGTAGCCCTTTTTATTTATTTTCTTAATCTTCATTCCAAACGTGGTGTAGAGGTAATAAATTTTATTAGCTTTCTGAATAATACATAAAGAGTATTATTTTTTCTAAATTCAAAATTGAGTAGATTTTTAATTTGTAAATATTCTAATACGTTTTTTGGTGTTATGACATCTGTTCCAAAAGATATTGAGTATCAATTCATCCATCCATTAAAACAGCGTAATAAAAGTGCATGTCGCTAACTTAATACAGGTAACTGAGTCAGTTCACATTGTCACCGTAAATAGGATAGGATAGCATATGATTTGATACTCAAATTATTTCGTATTCCATGTCAACACTGTATTTTTTTTAAGTTTTGTAAAAAATGTTCAAGTTATCTCATGTTACATTTTTTGGCCAGGTTTTATTGAATATTTACTTCCATTGGATTTCCATAATAGATATACTTTAAAATAACTGTTAAATAACAATTTCTTAACTGGTTCAGGTGAAGCCATTATTTGAATTATTGTAAAAGAAACCCACAAAGCATACACTGTTAAAAGGCGCGAGATGGGAAGCTGACCGATGGACCGCTTTCATGGTAAATGATATTATTGTCATGCTCATGTTTATTGAACGTATATTTGTTATTACAATTATTGTGATATTACTATAAGTTGATACAGCATAACGTACGAAAGTATAGTCTCCACAACCAAGCCAACGACGAACGAACCTAGACTGATTTTCGGGTAGAAGTAAGGTAGGCCAGAAGTTTCGCAGTCAATAAGTAATATTAATAAATAGGTGTTGATTTTAAATGTTTTAAAAGCCAAAATGCAGTCTCAATAGTTTACTACATAAAACAATAAGAGAGTTTATTTAATTTTTAAAGGTAACTTATACAGAATGTTTTATATACCGACCTTAAATTATTTTTCAGATGTATTGATTTTTATACATGTCCATATACAACAATGCATAGCGGTAAGTGTAGTTATCGTAGATGGGTCTATTAACCGTGTGGTGCTACAAAGTGTAATGATATGTGATAGAAACATTACTACAGAGACATTTTATTTATTGAAGCTTCCATAGATAAATGATATTATCACATTACATTATAATGTTACAATTTCAGCAATAATTTGGGTTAGGTAATTGCATAAGGATTTATTTTCCAGTATTTATAAAACGATGGTCGTATTGCGTGTCTCTTAGATACCAAAGTATTTGATAATGTAGGGAATGTGTTTAAGATCTTCGGTGGTTTATATATTATGTTTAAAAAAATATTGTAAAAATTGTAAAAAGGAAGAAGTCGACCAAACTTAACATGTGGGAGCGATTTTAATTTTTGATCTGGACTTTTATATTATTTTACATGGAAATCACAAACAATATTTGCAACAGATTAAGCATCGTAATATAATTATTTTAGACACTGCTAGTTAGCAAATATTTATTTTATTTAGGCTCGATCGAAGCCTCTCATTGTAATATACAATATGTTAACTTGTTTTATGGCCTTACTGATATTATAGTTATGTATTTCCAAATAAATTTACATATACTTGTGTTAAAATGTCTTCAAGAAACCGGTCTATTATTTATAACAACGTGCAAGAAAATTATGTTTTGTTTAAATTAATTAATTTATACATTTTAATCGAATAATTTTAAATCAGAAATACTAGGTTATATAGTACATACATATTGTTATATGATATAATATATTTTTTTTACTGGTGTATTTCAGATAATTATTGCTGTTAAACAGATAGTCCTGTTTTATAGTTTTAACACGGAAACTTATTAACTTTTATATAGGTATTTCAAGATTTTTTTATTTGGCAACAAGTCAAACATTTAAACTATAAATTAAACAGTCCATTTGATTTAAATCTCTTGTCCATTGTCCAATCTAACTTAGGTATAGTCATATTTTGGATGTGTATTACGCCACATTCTAAATTAAAATTGCTATTGTGTATATTATTTCAATAATATTGATGTGCAAAATTATAGTAAATGTCTTGGATCTCTAAAATTAAGAAAAAAAAAGACAAAAACACTTTACGAAATTTCTAAATGTGCAATAAATGTGTGTGTTGTAGTGTTACCATTAGGCATAAAATTTTTAAGCTATAAAATATGGTTACCTATCGTTTATGGATAGCCAGAAATGCTGTTCAATTTTAAATGTGTTTTAAATATTGCCATGATCTCATTTTTAATCGGTAACCATATTTTTAGTGTGTTAATGAATATTTGGCACTTTAAAAAAGGCACATTTTCCTATTATAATTGAAAAATGGTTTGAAACGTGTTGAAATGGATTTGTTGGGTAATTTAATTTCGTAATGAAATATATTTGTTTCATTAATAGTAGTTTTTTATTTATCCTTTATCCATCCTTTCAATATTTAATACATATAATCAACTTCCACTACTATCTGAACACACATTTTTATTGTAATCATTGTTATGATGCGTTGCTTCACTGGTATAATATTATTAGCGTTAACACTTTAAATGCGGCGCTCATATATTACATCGAGTTAGTGTCGTAAAAAGCGGCACTAAACTGGAGCTGTATTCTTTAGAATGAAGATGCGCTAACAATTCACTGAAATATTGCATTTAACATCTGTGTATTATCTACAAATACAGAGACCTAATGTTCGCCCGCAGTCTTATATCGCCTACACAAACAGCACTTCTGTTTGCTTATTATCTGTACAGGTTACACACACACAAGCCGCAAGTACATTACGCAGTACACAACACTGATGTACGCCACAGGGAAAGTTAATAAATCGTTATGAACAAGTTACCAAGTTATCTACAATGATGGGTTAAAACCTAAATCTCTTGACTAGAAACATACATGCTCGATAGTTGGTCAAACTTGGTTGGGTCCTTGGTTGTAATCTTTTTATATCTTACTACTGTATATATATCTCTCTCCTCAACTTGGATGGGCCTTTATTGGTGGGAGAACTATAGTTCGACCGTCGAGGTACCACCACCGCCCTCATAATCTGCCGTAAAGCATCACTTCTGTTTCGGTTGGAGAGGTGCGGTTGCCCGCTACACTCTAAAGCGAGGCGACCATTTTAGTCCTCAGGAGTAGTAACGTATATACGTTCGAGCTCAGATAGGATTTCGGTCGTGTTTGTGGTTGTACGTGTTTGTCTATGGGCTGTGGCTACTTAACATCAGGTGGTTTTGCATGCTCATTTGCTGCTCTTCTCAAAAAAAATGGAGCGCAATAGTGTCGTAACTATCGAATTTGGACGCTATCGATATTATTGGCATGTAACTTCTACAGTTGCCAATACTATCGATAGTATTGGTACTATCGATAGTATTGGCAACAGTAGGTCCATCAATTGCTAACCAAAAATCAATAAAGGTTGCATCCGAAATTACACATATAACGCAATACTATACAATTTTCTATCGATGAAGAAAAGCTATAGATATTGCGGATACTACGCTTCATCGATAGTTTTGTTCACGGTTTTAGATAGATACAATTGATAGTTTTAAGAAGGGAGTAAGAGTTCACAATGATGTCGGTAGCAGACAGGTGGTAGAGCCGTTAGAGCTCGCCCGGGGCGGTACCACCGCTACCCTCATAACCCGCCGTAAAGCAGCATGTTCTACGTGTATTGTGTTTCGGTTGGGGAGGTGTGGTTGCCGGATACACATTGGAGGCGACCATGTTAGTCCTCAAGAGTAGGACGCATCCGCGTCCATCCTTAAATAGAACTTCTGTTCTGTTTGAGGTTGGACGTGGTTGGTGTGGACGTGGTTGTCCTAAAGAATGAACTAAAATAATAAAATATAAGAATAAGGGTCCCGTTTTGAATTCTAAAATATTGAAATAGTATATGACAAATACTAGTATATATGTGCATTTTTATCGACCTGTGGGTAATGTTACTTAACTAATAGCGGCAGTATAAGTTAAAAGTAAATCTTACTTGCAGTAAGTGTCACTAAAACGAAGAGGAATGTTCGGAAACTTTTCCAAAATATTTATCAAAGTCTGGATTTTCTATTACTTATGTCATGCATATTCGCTTTAGACTATTTTTGTCCCACTGCTATACACGGGACTCTTCTTAAAAAGTTTTATTTCTGTCATCTTTACGATACTTTACGTATTTTTCTAAATTGTGATACATATACGATGAAGTGACTCAAAGTACTCCCGACGCCGAATAAAGAGACAATAATAATAATGACGGTAATAATGTGCACATAATGAGACAGTATATTGTATGTTGTAATCGAAATGCAGGCCAGTAGTCCACCGCAAAAGGTATTCGCCAATTACAGCAATTAATTACCCCGTTTATCCCATTTAAGTACCTACGATTGTGGAAGGCATGAATCGAGTTCCCTTTAAACGGCTCTAATTCACTTTTTTCTACTTTATATAAAGCGTCGTCTGTTAAACATTAATGGGGCAAGATAAATTTTGATTACGTTTACCTTAAATTCGATGTGAATTTCTTTTTTTATTACGGAGAGAAAATAATACATAAGACGGAACTAGCGTTCTTGGATTGTTTAGTCCCTTGAGATTGTTTAGATTAAGCTTTTATTATAATTCGTTTTAAGATTTGCATTATTGTAGTTAAAATGTAAAAAGTACATATCCATAATATTCAATATGTGATGCGTGTGGTTATGTCCATTTAAATTTTAAATAATATTGTAGTGATCTAATGGATAAGATGAAGGCTCTGAGATTTCATGTTCAACCGAGATCATAGAATTCAAAGGCAGCTCTAGCTTGAAATTGAGGATTTTATAGTAAACTCATATCATGACCGGGGACCGTAACCCTTATAATCCCTGAAAGAATCCTTGTATGACTTGAAGCAGTTAATATACTTACAAAGTGACCAATATCGTTATGAGGAGTAACGATGCATCTTCGTATAACGTTAGATGGAACTTCAGTCTAATTTCCAGTTGAATACACGAGTCCAAGAGCTATAGCGATCAGTTAATATCAGGTGACATAGGCACGTTGTTTGTCACTGCTAATTAATCTAAAAACATCAGTTCTGTATTTAATAATATTGTAGGCTTCGCGTCAGTGTCACTGATGGATAAATAAGATGTACTCGTATTGTGAATTATACATTTAAATTTATTTTACTATAATATCGTTTCTTAGGTTTTAGCTCGAATGAGCATAACCAGGAGAGGCAGGAAGATTATGTTCTGTACATAATAAATGTTACTCAAAAAACATTATTCTTAAACACTTAAAGGTTAAGCCGGGCTGAGAAAAATTGAAGCAATTTATGTTTACGCGGAAGATTTAAAAATAATTTACATAAACATAAAGAAACAAAATATCTTATGACAACTTATTTTGTTACTTTCCGGGAAGAGGTCCGTTCTGTTTAAGGATACATGTGGATATCCATGGACTGGAGGAGTTACCGTCAGATGACCTACATGCTCGTTTACTACTCTTTTTACATAAAGAAATATATTTTTGATTCAATTTATAAACGGAAGAATTATACGAAAGACCGAAAGCCTGTAATCAGTATTAAAGCTTTATTATATCGGATAAAGAAGGCTTTAGTCCTTAGTCAACAGTAAAACTGAATTTTACGTATCTCTACTGGGATCTTAATAAGAGCTTTATGCAGCGCCCGCTGTGAAATTGTCATATAAAATGTTGCTTTTATGCCTTCTAGTTACTCTACATATCATTTTTATACATTTAAAAGGTGGAAGAACTATAATTCGCCGGGGGAAGTCCCACCGCCGTAAAGCATTATTTGTCTTTCGGTTGGAGAGGTACGGTTGCCGGCTACACTTTGAAGCGAGGCGACCATCCTAATCCTCAGGAGTAGCAAAATATCTACGTTCGAGCTCAGACAGGATTTCAGTCGTGTTTGTGGTTGTACGTGAATATCTATGGGCTGCAAATACTTAACATCAGGTGGTTTACATACTTAGATGCTTCTCTTCCTACATAAAAAAATCATAGAGCATTTAATTATTATGCCCAAATAGTTTTCATGGTATATGGGTTAATTGAGTCGATGTGTTTGTATTGATAAATTAAATTTTCAAATATTTTTCAACATTTTGTGTATTTGCGCGTAATTTAAAAATAATCATATTCTGATGAATACATATTGAATACGATTAAGAATTTTGTCCAAATAGTACAGTTTTCATGATACGTTCGATAAATGAGTCTATGAGTTTGCATTGATAAATTTATTTCTCAACGTTTGATAAAAATTGTAATTAAGCATAATCTATACATATAATAAAAGTGTAACTGATTGCTGTCTGTACATGGCATATATATATATATATATATATATATATATATATATAATCATAATGGGGTGCCTTTATTTACGCAAG
>DWON01005916.1:0-14408 GCA_018251015.1 Phocides pigmalion okeechobee
GTCGCAGCCCATAGACATCCACGTACAACCACAAACACGACTGAAATCCTATCTGAGCTCGAACGTAGATACGTTGCAACTCCCGAGGACTAAGATGGTCGCCTCGCTTCACAGTGTAGCCGGCAACCGCACCTCTCCAACCGAAACACAAGTAATGGTTTATGACGGATTATGAGGGGGCTCCCCGGGCGAAGTTCTCCCACCTTAAAATTAATTTAAAGATATTATTAAGTGCATTTTTTCCACCATAAGCGCCATTGTGTAGTTCAGTAAACAAAAAAAACATCAATAAGATCGCACATTAAGATAAAAAATAAAATGTTATATATCTTTTTCAGCGCTTGTATAAAGATATTGATTTTTTCTGCAAAATTGACGTTATTGCAGGTAATATGCAAGTGATATAAATATCTCTTTTTATATGTGCCAAATATGGCCTATATTCCGTCATGATATTTTAGTAGTTGATGTCCTTAAGCCAAACTGCAAATAGAGCTTTTTTCAAATTCGGCGATGCATTAACGACTCTTCTGATGTTGCAGATGTCTATTGACCACGGTACTTTGTATCGGAAGCCCGCAGATATATATTATTCATTTGAAAGTTACTGAGGATATATCTGATACATTTGAGGATTAATGAGGGTTAATGAGGACATAAAAAAAAACAAAATATTTTATATTATAAACTACCGCCGACTTGTAAGGTGTTTCGTTTTGGCGAAGAGGCGGCAAAAGAAACTCCAAATTCCGATAGATGTGTTTGAGATACATAGATAGATAAACCTGATGTGTTTGAGCCTTAACAGTTTCCCTGCGGTGCGGATATATGTCATCGGTATAGCAGTCAGTTCAGTCGTTTCGCAGTCTTGTAGCGCCGACGTAAAAACAGCACCTTTGTTCGCCCGTAATCCATACAAATTTATCGCTACAACCCAGGTGTGTAGGAGCCGCAAGCGTCGCGACCAGAATTACACAGCAGTGTTGTAGCCGCAGGGAAAGCGTTAATGAGTATACTCGTCGGGTATATTTGATATATTAGAGTATTGTTACGGATACTCGTCGGATACATTTGTTATTTCAGGTTTTTTAAAGCTATCTGTACTGTTCTGTAGCTTAGAGACTGACGTACTCGTATGACGTAAACATAGACGTGGCAATTTCCCTGTATTCCTATTTTGAACATACTACTATTTTACTTACAGATAATACTATAGTAGATCGAGTGGCAGTCGCCATCGCACATATAGTTCTTGGGGTCCTCTGCTAGCGGCAGCTGATGGCGCTGCGTTAAACCCTCCTTCTGTTCTGTAATATATATGAATATAATTTAATGAATTATTTTATTTGACATTATGAAACGGGCGATTGCCACCTTAGATATCCCTTCGGCTTTAGAACCAGTGGGGATAGTACGTGATGATGGCAAGCGGTCAGATGGCCTGACGCTAAGTCGTTGGAAGCGGGGGAGCGCCCTCGTACTGGATGCAACATGCATCGATACGTTGGCCCCTTCTCGCCGGCGGAACGGTGGCGAGGGCTGGAGCTGCGGCGGAGGCCGCAGAAAAAGCCAAGCGGCGTAAAACTGTCCCACTAAGCAGTGATTACATATTTATTCCGCCAAGCATTGAAGCCTTTGGTCTGTGGGGTCCGAGTGACAAAAAATTTTTCAAACAATTAGTCCCACGCGAGACGGCGTCGCCGGTGACAAAAGGGCTGGTTTATATTTCGCGCAGAGAATTGCAATTGTTATGCAACGCGGGAATGGTGCTAGCTTTCTTGGAACCATGCCGCATGGGCAAGGACTACCTTTGTTTAGGTCAGGCTATTATTATAATTGGTTGCAATATTTTCACTTATTAAACTGTAAATTCTTGTTCTGATTACACGTATACTTAATGTATACTAATTTACATGAACTTAATGAATGTCCAAGTTGAAATATAAAATCAGGTTTACATGTAAGTACAGATGTCGTCTGTATATTCAAAAGTGAAACTTAAAGTCTATGGGTGTTGATAGCACTCACCAGTGAAAGCGACGCTGGCGGTGCTGGTCTCGAAGCGCGGGTCGCCCTGCGTCGGCACGTACACGAGGCGCAGCGAGCTGACGGACACGCGCGCGCCCGGCTCCGTGCCGCCGTCCGTGCCGCGGATCGACACCTGAATATTATGATTATCATCGTCATCACCACCATCATTGTTATCATTGTCACCGTTAATATCAAGATGAGCACAATTGTCACTACAACCAACTCATCGTAATCTTTATCATTGTCGTCGTGGTCATTGTGGTTATTGTGATCGTCGTGGTCGGTTTGATTCCCGTCATCGTCATGATTATCGTCATCTTCGTCGTCGTCGTCATTATATGTGTCATACTCGTCATCATTATTAACGTTATTATCGGGATGACCACCATCATCAGAATCGTCATCGTTGTCGTCGTCGATGTTGTCATCCTTGTATTTATCGTCATCTTTATTCCCTTTATTATTACCACGATGATGACTGTCATCACCATTAACGTAAAGGATTATTAATTACCAATATTTATTTAAAAGCACACAAGAAAACTTATACAACAGAATCTATCATCACTTTTTCGTTGTTGCTTCTAACAAGGCTCAGTAAAACTTATTTATGTAGCTCTTAAAGGACTTACCTCAAATTCCCTGATCTCTTCAGTGAACGCCTGCGTCAACATCAGTGTTCCCAGGTTCTCTCCGTCGTTTACTACCTGGAAGTGCTCCACAGCTTCATCTGAATAATTCAATACGTTGTTGACATTTTATGGTAAATTCTTATGTGGAAATTGAAAAGTTGATTCGATGGCCGCTTAGATCTGAACACAGAAATGCACAACAGAATTCTGATTAATCAGTTTAGTAATCGGCCTTACAAGAAGGACAATTTTGGTTCCCTGTAATATTGCATCTACGTTGTAACATCAAATAGGATTTCCGAACGTGTGTGGATGACAATGGACTGCAGCGACTACTCAATATCAGTTGTTGAATAGTTACTGTATGGATAAATATTTCTGCATAGTCGTTTACTACTTTTCTCATAGAAAAAAGACACGGTTTTTGAAGAGACTACTATATGTCCGTTGAACTGACTTGTTTGAGACCATATTAACATAAAATGACGAAGCTCTCTAAATTATTTAATGCAGCGATGCAAAACACGAGAAATATTTAAACCGTATCAAAATTATGTTAAACTAACTGCTGTCCACGACTTCATTCATGTGGGCTTCGGATTAGAGTCTTTGCTACATGTTCCAACTAGTGATGTGCCGGATCGTTAAAAATGTATATCCGCGGATACGGATCCGCATACGGATATTTGGTGTCAAAATCCGCGGATACGGATACGGATCTTCATTTCCTTAGTGATTATATAGCATTTTATCCTATCAATTGAAAATTAATAAGTTGAAAAATAAGGAGTTGGAGGAGTAGCGTAAATCACTCCTTAATACATCAGTTGTCTGCCAGTGAAAGTCTCGTCAAAATCGGTCCAGCCTTTTCAGAGATTAGCCGAAACAAACAGACAGACAGGCAGAAATTGTAAAAAATGTTATTTTGGTATACGAGTATTTACTAAAATATAATTAATAAAATATTTAGTAAAAAGCGGTTATATTAATATTACAAAGAGGGACTTCAATTTTATTTGTTTGTATAGATAAATAGCTTTCCACATACCATTTCCAATGACCTCAAACGTGACTACGCCGGCGTGCAGACCATCTTCATCTGTCGCCGAGACACGGTCTAAGAACTGTCCGTCCACCTTCACTAACACACCGTTCACTACTGCGCGTTCCTGATCGAGAGAAAATTTGATCTGTTAATAGGTATATTTATATAAAATTTACATTCTATTTTTTAATAACAATACTGAAAACCTTCAAACTAATTATAATAAAAGCTTAACTAACTAAAATAACCACGTAATAATCATGTTTAAAAGAATGGAAAATCGTGTCTACAAATGTCACAGTATCGTCGCAAATGGACGGTATTTTTAATAAACATATATATACTTTTTGTATGTCTTCTTTAAAATCATCATCTCTCATCTTTATCAGCCTCTTAGCACCTCCCAATATTTTGAATTCTATAAATTAGTTTACTTGATTCACATTTATAATCAATTTTAAAGTAATTCATACCCTGGAAAGACGCACGACGGTACCATCTTGGGGGAACACAAACTGTGGATCATGGAAGTTGTAAGGTCGAATTGTCAGCTCGTATATTTCCTCTGAACACATCTGCGGATGCCCGTGATCGCACGCCTGTAAATCAATTAGTAATAATATAGTATTCTGTGTATTAGACATTTGTATAATAAGTAGGTGTATTATAAGTGATATATATATACCTTACAACAATCTGCGCGCTCTTTTGCAACTCTCTTAACAATATATTATGATATTCCCGATTCAGCCTTACCTGTATTCCTATACTATAAGTGCCCCAATAACCCTTCAAAGGCATGGCGGTCTCCAGCTCTCCAGTCACGTTGGCAATGTTGACCATGACGAAGAGTTCTGGCGGTTCCACATCCCTGTTGGTGAGCGTCAGGTTGAGGATGTCGTAGCGGACGCGCGAGTTGTCAGTATCTGGCTCGTCCTTGTCCGGAGCGTAGATGTCTGGGGAAAGTCTCACACCCTGGAAAGGAGAGATGGTAAATGAAGATGGTTGGAGAAAAATAAACCTACAAAAATATTAAAGCTTTGCGAGTGTAGACGTCTGGAGAAGCTTTCACTTGTGGAAATATAATATCTAAAAGTTTTTGGTGAAATAGAAACGTATAAAGTTGTTAACGGTTAATGGACGTAGATTTCTGAAAACTTTCTCGCTCTGAAAATGTGAAGACCTAGTAGATAAACGTAGTTGGGGAAACACAAGCGATCAAAGATGTTAACGCTTCGGGAGGATAGATATCTGGAGAAACTTCGGCGACTGGAAATATACTAGTAATATAATATATTTTGTTTTGTTGAAAGCCCTTTGCGTGGTTTGAATAGATGTAGCTGACAGGTTGACTTCTGTTGTTATTTGTTCACCATTATATTTCCACTAATCTGTATTCGAGCAGTGAGACGGAGTATTCTCTAGGCCTTCCTTAGCTGTTGAGATATGCCACTGTTGGCTACTAACTCACCATATACCTGAACTAATTCATCTTTGAGCAGAGTTGAGATACCCCTAGGCCTTCCCTGGAGTCAAGCACTAGTGACTACCTCATAGAAATAGTTCCATCTAATGGATTCTAATTACCTCTTCAAGGTTTTCCAAGATGGACCATGACAGCTCGTGGGGCTCGGGTAATTCTGGCGCATTGTCGTTGACGTCCAATAAAATCACAAGGACTTCGGTGGTGTTCTGGTTTCTGTTGCCGCCTGTAACACATGTCATTTTTAATAATTAAAATTAAAATAATAAAAATCGATTTAAAAGAACTAGTACCTTCTGTTTTGCCACCCTTAAGGATGCTAATATCTTCAAGCTATCTCAAAAGTATTTTGATTTATACTTCTTCACCTTAACTGGAAGAGAAGTAGCCTTGAGGCTTGAAATAGCCTACAGATGCTATTCATGATTCAGTAATCCTTACGTAAACTTATTTACTAAGAAAACAAATTCAAGGGAGCTTTTCTTAAGTTTCTGTGAACAAATGGTGTTGCTGGTTCTCTTTTACTCTCCCTTCTCTCTCATACACAAGCACGCGCACACACGCACACATAGTCTAAACACTCCAGACACTTGGATACCTGGAAAGTCTTGAAACCGAAAGAACCATCTTTCTTTCTTTCTTGTGTGCTCACCATCTTTCTAAAGTTATACTGTGTAATGTTTATCCATCAAGAACTGATTTAAAAAGAGTGTTGAGAGTTTTTTCCGCTGGCTTTTACTCCCGGTCTACCTTAGCTAAGAGGCGCTCAAAGCCGATGTATTGATTTTACACTGTACCCTTGACATTCATTAAGTCTATGTAAATACCTTACAATGAAATAAAATATTTGAATTTGAATATTTGGATTTGAAACCAAACATAATGAAAAACTACGTATTACGCCAAAATACACTTGTCTTTTTTTGCACGCGCCAAATGCAGTATAACTTTAAACCCTACCTCCAGCGGAGTAGAAGTTGTCGATGAGGTTGAAGAAAATCCGGTGCGTGGGCTCGTTCCCGTCCCGATCCAGCACCTCGTCCGTGGGGAAGTCAACCAGCACCTGTCCCGAGTCCAGGTCCACGATGAAGAAGTTCCGTAAACGAGGGTTCACCTGGTAATTGATCTGGTAACTCACAGTGTGGTAGATTTCTGGAAAAATATATTATGTATTATTGAGTCTCGATTTAGAATAAGATAGGTTAGACAGGAGTGCAAAACTGGTCAAGTGTTGAAAGTTATTGAAAGAACTTCATACATCTCTCAAAACTGTAAGCAGAACTATCAAGCATGAAGGTTTTCTCACATTTTCTTTTTTCGCCGTTTAAGTAAGATATATTTTTAAATTAAAATAAAAAAAGACATTTTACAAAAAAGAAAAATATTTGGAATTTAATAAAGGAAAAAATATTTAGGTTAGGCTTTTATTATGTTATTAGTTTTAAAATTTTCATTATAATATCATAATAATAGTATTTCCAATAATATATGCTATTGAGTTACCATCTCTGTCAAGATCGTTGGCTGCCAGCTGTACCACCTCAGTGCCATGCGTGGCATTCTCATACAAGTACACCACCACGTCGAATTCGTCGGTCAGAGGATACGGCACCTTGTTGTTTGTGTCTAGGATGTGGATCGCTATCTGAAATTAACGAAAAAGCCTGTAGGGTTATTTAAGGTGAGGGTAAAAATATGAAATTGTAAATTTTGGCTCTTGTCTTAAAGGTTGCCGACACCTGTTCTCAACTGTTACCTCTCCCTCGGTTTCCCAGTAGGTTGGATCCGGCGGGCAGCCTTCAGTGGCGAAGCAGCGGTCGCTGGCCACTACGGTGTAGTAGAGCGAGTCGCGCGGCGGCGTGTCGGCGTCGATGGCGCCGTCCAGCTTCACGCTGAGCTGCCCCGTGTAGAAATCGATCTCCACCAGCTCATCTGGGGTATTGTTTCTTGCACTAAAAGCGTTTCCACATGTTGTTTTAGTTCAACTTTCTTTTTAAGGGGAAATAGGAAACCCGGCTTAAGTTCCTCTGATTATAAATTGTTCCTATCTATCTATTTTTTGTCCGTTATTCTATCTGTCTGTATGTCTATAAATCAAGAACAGCTTGATCGATCATTTTTCCGATTTTCAACACGACCGGATCCTGTTCTTGCAGATGTTTTTTCAAATAATAGGTCATATTTTATGATTATATTATATTATAAGTTAAGGAAAGGTTACGAATGACACATAAATCTCAGTCGCAGGATTGTATGTCCGAAGTGAAAACTATTTCTATGTTCTATGTTCACATATTTGCAAACTTTATTATTGGGTTGTTAAAAATATTTTTATCTACGTATTAATTAATATAGTAATAAAACGTGATACTTTTTTACATGATACACGCGCGTGCATACACACACACGCACGCACGCACGCACGCACGCAAGCATGCACGCATAGACACACACACATCTGTATGGATATATCTGCGCGTGATAAGAATTCGAGTTACTAGCTTTCATCCCATCCCAACGCGCCCGACGTACCTAAAGAAATTTTCAAATAAAAAATAAACGACTCAAAATGAGTACATAACTAATACTCACACGATAGTGTATCGCACTTGATTGTACAAGGGGCCGTCGATGTCGGTGGCGAGCACGGAGCCGATGATGGTCCCGCTATCCGAGTTCTCGCGCACCCGGAACGACTGCTCCAGCGTCCCCGGCGCCCACACCGGCGGGTTGTCGTTCATGTCGATTATGATGATCGTAAACGTTGCTGAGAATGACAATGTGAAAGTTCCAGCGGGGAGGTTCCACCGTCCCCCTCATAATCCGCCGTAATCCACTACTTGTGTTTCGGTTGGAACGTGCGGTTACCAGCTACACTTTGAAGCAAGGCGATCATTTTAGTCCTCAAGAGTAGCAACGTATCTACGTTCGAGCTCAGATAGGATTTCGTTCGTGTTTGTCGCTGTAATGTGGATGTCTATGGGCTGAAACTACTTACATCAGGTGTTATGCATGCTCGTCTGCTACTCTTCTCAAATAACAAAACAAAGTTTTTATACATGTCATTCTACTATGTCATGTATAAAAATGTGTGTGTAAATGCTTCGCTACTCCTGAAGACTGAGATGTTCTCCTCGCTTGTAAGTGTAGCCGTCAACCGCACCTCTTCAACCGAAACACAAATTACTTACGGTGGTACTTTATGGTGGATATTGAAACGGTAGAGGTACCTCCCCGGTCGAACAATAGTTCCATCACCCGTTCAATTGATGATGTAGCAAGACAACGTTATCCTTACTAATATTATGTGTGAATGTAAGTTTGTTTCTTACGCTTTTACATCAAAACTGCTCAATAGATTATTATGAAACTTTGTGTACATATTCTCAGATGTATTAAAAAGGATACAGTATATTTTTTATTAAAAAAAATATTTTGGCAGACATGATTGTTTATCAAAAAATTTGAAAATGTAGCAGCTTCAAAGTGTTCAAATTATTATTTTATTGAGTACAGCTTCAGTTGTTTAAATTGTATATTTTACGCTATCTTGTTCTGTCACAAGCAATACTAAAACTATTTAAATTTTTGAGTTTAAGTACCAGTTTATTTAGTTATTACTCGCTGCAATAATCTTTGATATTTATTTAAGGGCTTCAACGCGAGCGAAGCCGCGGGTAAGATCGATTAAAAGATAAGAAAATATGCTTACATTCATCATAATCGTCTCCGATGACGGTCTGCAGGTCCCTGACCCTGACGGTGAGGTAGAGCACTTCGAACATCTCGAAGTCAATGGTGACATTGTGTCTTATCTCCTTCACCACGACCACGCCGATAGCCGAGCCTTTGTGCTCAGGATCCGGGTACACAGTCAGGATATCCACGCAACTAGAGAAATATATTTCATTAATTATGTTATATACCGGGTACTCACGATTAATGCTTTTTAATTGCGTACTTAATTTTTAATTGTATAAATTCATAATGTATAAATCCCACGATAATATTAGTTAAAAGTCGTATATATTTAATAATTCTTAATTCGATATGTTCTTCCCTTCTCGCCGGCGGAAGGGTGGCGAGGGCTGGAGCTGGGGCGGAGGCTGCAGAAGAAGCCAAGCGGCGTAAATATGTCCCATTTAGCAGTGATTATGTATTTGTTCCGCTTGGCTTTGAAACCTTTGGCCCGTGGGGTCCGCGTGCCAAAAACTTTTCAAACAAATAGTACCACGTGTGATCGACGCCGCCGGTGACAAGAGGGCTGGCTCATATCTCGCGCAGAGACTTGCGATTGCTATTCAACGCGACACGGACTCTCATTAAATTGTTTTGGGTTAGGCTTTTATCAAAATTAGTTTGAAAAAAAAATGGCACTCGGACCCCGCGGACCAAACGTTTCAAGTAATAACATAATAAATATTTCTTCTGTTCTGTAGTTTCTCTGTGAATAAATTAGTTTTTTTTCCTATTTTACTAATGAATTAATCCTACCCATGATACTCCACCGGGTCGGTTTCTCGGCCTTGCTTGCTAGCATATGAGGTATTCCAATCTATCTCGAAGCGCAGTTCAGCTGTCGTATCAGGATCAGTCGCTCTGATCTCACGAGTGATTTCGTAGTTTTCTGGTACGTTCTCTTCCACCTCCGGACTGCCCCGTGGCTAATGATATGGGACAGGATTACAGAGATTATTATATTGAAATTTAACGTGGACAAAACAGATAACGGTACAATTTCCAGGAAGAATATTATTCATTTTACCATGTACTAGTTTAGCCGTGACCACGAGCCGTGAAACTGGTTCACAATATCAGCAATCAAAAATCGTTAATCGTGAGTTCTCAGTACATAATAAAATGCATTATTTCTGCGATAGTATTAGTTTGAAATCATAAGAACACTATTGTCCAAATGTTATTTAAAATATCCGAATAAGTTAGAACAGGTCTACAGGGCAATGTTACTTAAAATATCTGACAAAATTCTGGACAAATTTATGAAGCACGATAAACTTACTAAACGCAAGGTAGGCGGAGTGTTGTTGATGTCGTTGAGCTCGATCACAAGCTGGGACGTGGCGGTATGATACGGCTCGCCCCACGTGTCGTCTGCTCGGACCTGAAATTGGTCGTCATTAATACCGTAATGTCCGTAATCTTAGTCAATTGTGTTAGGTTCGAATGGGTGTTATCCTAATATTTGATATAATTCTAATTCTATTTTGATGTGGCAACATTATTTTGGAACGAATTATGTAAATATAAGAAAATAATTATATTTATGAAATTAGATTAAATGTGGAACTTAAAAAACTAAATACTTTATTTTTATGTGTTAGTATGATGATTTCTGTCATACGCCATGAAAAGGGTAGGGATAAGTAAAAAAGAAAAACAAAACGAAGACGGTAGTTGAAATTTTTTTCAACTATATAGAGCTTTTGTTTACTATATACAGTTAAAATATTAAATGGGCATCTAAAATTAAAATGGTCTTTTAGTAAAATATGAAAATGAAATATAAGAATAAGGTGATCTTTTAGTAAATTATAAACCAAATCTAAGATATGATGGTATTTTAATAAAATATGAAACCGAAATCTGAGATTTCGTTCGTTCTGACTTTGTTTACATTTATTTCATAACTCCCTGCAAAATAGAGTTGTAGCGTAAGCAATATACATTACATAAAACTTAAGACACAATTATAACAGGCTTAGACTGAAAATTTGTGGTGTTTAATCATCTTGTTAAAGAAATTGAAGTAATAAATGAGCACACAGTTCACATTATGATAAGCGGTCACTACCGCTCACCATCCGGAGTTGGTTACAAAAGTCTATCTGTAACTAACTCCATATTAAAGAGGAGTTGCCACTAAACTTATCACAGATGCATTGTAACCTGAGAAATAGGATCTCATATGCAAATGAGACGATAACAGATCTTTGTACCGAAACAAAGAATTGCTTCACAATAGAAATGTGTGTATGTGACGAACCACCGTCTAGGGACGTTCGGTACAACCGTATAGGTAAAGTCGTCAGGACTAACCAAAACTTACGTACTTGATTAAAAGTGTCTATTGATGTAAATATCAATAGAAACAAAATGTAGTACATCCAGAATTCAGTCGAAAAGTTTATGTACCTGTATAAACAGCTGGCTTTGCCTGTGGTAATCGAATGCTTCGTCAGCAGACACATGGATGTCGCCAGTAACGTCGTCAATGTGCAAGTACTGGCCAGCGTTGCCCATCAAAGTGTGCCTGTTGGCGGAAAAAATAACGTTTAATTATTTTATTAAAAAATACTGGTAGTACAGACTATTTTAGTAAAATATACTGGTGAAAAGTACTGAATATTTTAGTAAAAAATACTGGTAAAAAGTGCTGACTATTATAATAAAAAATATTGGCAAAAAGTATCGACTATTTTAGTAAAAAATACTGGTAAAAGTACTGACTGTTTTAGTAAAAATACTGGTAAAAAGTATTGATTATTTTAGTAAAAATTATTGGGGAAAAGTACTGACTATTTTAGTAAAAAATACTGGTGAAAAGTACTGCTTTGCGAATAAATATATGCTATAATATTTCCGATATAGTAACTTAAATTAAAAAATCTACTAATCGTGTTTAAAGGAAAATTGCAACAAGTCATTATTTTTATAAATTTAAAGTATTCTATAGCGGAATCGTTTAACGGAGGCTGCGTTGTGTCAATTGTCAAAGATAACAAAATCCTACAAGTTCTATGGCGAAATCCGAATGACAGTTCACATCGTGTCATCAAATTATACAATCCCACTAGCGCAACTTCAAAGCAAAGTTGCATCATGATTATTATTCTACAAAGTTAAAATTATTCACTAGTTAAGTAAATCAATCGCTAACGTAATAATTTGAATCCGGCGGATTTTTCTACAAAATTAGCTTAAAGAACAATCTTCCAGACCTATAACTGCTGAATGATTCACAAAACATTTGCCACTTTAAAAATCATGAACGAATTCAATACTCAATTAATCCAATTACCAACGTTAATTATTTGAATCAGGCGAACTTTTTCTACAAAATAGTATATAACGAAAGAGTAGCAAATGAGCATGCAGACCACCTGATGTTAAGTAGTCGCAGTCCACAGACATCCACATGCAACCACAAACACGACTGAAATCCTATCTGAGCTCGAACGTAGATGCGTTGCTACTCCCGAGGGCTAAGATGGTCGCCTCGCTTCAAAGTGTAGCTAACAACCGCATCTCTCCAACCGAAACACAAGTAATGGTTTACGGCGGATTATGAGGGCGGCGGTGGTACCTCCCCGGTCGAACTATGATTCTCCCACCTTTAAAACTTATAAATAATTCGTTGTTTATAATCACGAACTCACACAACTTTGTCATCGATGTCTCTATCGTTCGCCAGCATGGTAGCCACAAAGAACCCTTTGCCCTCGGTCTCGTCGAAGCGCACGGTCTTCACGTCCTGCTCGAAGATGGGCAGCTCGTCGTTCCAGTTGATCAGGTTGATGTACACCATCGCCACGCCCACAAAGTCCGTCCGGTTTAGATCTGTTGCTACCACCTTAGAATACAGATATTTTATTTAACAAAATAAATACATCAAATGATGAAATTCTCGAAACTAATTATAATAAAAATCTAACCTAAACAATCTAAAGAGAGTCCATATCCATGCAGCATGGTTCCAAGAACACTAGCTGCATTTCCGCATTGAATAGCAATCGCAATTCTCTTCATGAGATGTGAACCAGCCCTCTTGTCACCAGCGGCGTCAATCAAACGTGGTACTATTTCTTTGAAAAAAAACTTTGGCACGCGGACCCCACGATACATCTAATTAAAAATTAATGCAGGGTGAACTGAAGTTAATTTTGTTAATGTTTTCATACGCTTTTGATATTAGATACCTATTTTTGAAATAATCTCTCAACCCAAGTACATATATCTAAAACAAGTACATCACGTAAGCTTCAATTTTAAGATTTTTCAAAATTTCTTAAAGTAACAAATTTTCATGCACTCACAACCGCAACTTTTAAATTGACTCTTTTTATTTATAGACCGATTGTAAGTAAATCATAAGATTTTACAATACATAAGTAAAAAGGTCTAATAACTATTGTTTTGGGTTGTATTATATTTATAAAGTGCCTCGTAATAGTAATATATTTGTGGCGACTTTCCGCTAGTTCGATAAGAGATGGCACCACACGATCCTGAATCACTCTATCGAAGTTTTCTAACCATCTTGCATATATACAAACTCCGAAATGAAACTATCACAGGAAGGCTTCTGTCCAAGCGCAAGAACTAGCCTGGAGGGAGATCTCTCTTCACCAAATATTCATATATCTTCCTTGTACAGACAGTGGTCAAACAATTTTATTATTTGTATAGATCCTCAGTCGTGGTACCCAATTATATGTAGTTTCCAATCTTACCCTAATCGATATGTTCTGAAACTCTGGAACTTCAAAGTCGAGCATGCTGTGGTTAAAAGTGCCCATGATGAAAGTCTGTCTCTGGTAGCCTATTTCAGGAGCTATGTAGAAGGCGTTTGCTGCACCGGGCGGGTAGTCGCTCTCCAAGTGCACCTTGTATTGGGCGTTTTGACCCTGTCAACATTTTTATTACAAGAGTAACAAACGAACACGCAGGACGATTAATAACAGATAATAAAAAAATGAGTGTGATTTAGACCATACGAGTGAAATTAAACTTGTTTATTTGGCAATTTATAATCTAAAATGTGGCGAGTCCCTTAGAGAACTGTTTCGCACCGTCAACATATTGACGGTGCATAGTCAACATATATATTAAAATACATGGAAGCACAACAATAAATTTATCAAAAAGTGTGATAATCATACATTTAATACAAGAAACAAGAATAAATTGGCCGCCCCTAAATATAGATTATGTAAAGTAGCCAAATCATTCATACAATAGAATACCAGAACATATCACAAATCCATTAGAAAATAAGTTGGAATTAGTAATTAAATAAACATTATGTAAAAAGGCGTATTATAAAACTAATGATTATTTAAACGATAAACTCATATGGTCTGAAACGACTCCAGCTCCACTTGGTCCAATAATTTAAGTTGTTATTTGTAAATTACATTTTAAAGATGAAAAAGATGTGTGTTTTGGAGTTTCTTTCGCCGACTCTTCTCCAAAACGA
>DWON01005917.1:0-14405 GCA_018251015.1 Phocides pigmalion okeechobee
CAACTTCCGGTGCTGTCTGAAATTGGATGGGTGACCATTAGTAGATAAATTTTATACACATTGTGGTGTTATAGAGCACGTCAAAAAGTCGATTCAAGTTATTATCAATATATCATAGCTATTTAACCTTTCATACAAATCGTACCCGGACTCAATGGACTAAACATTTCAAAGCCAAGCGGAACGAGCACATATTGAGTGCTGGTTGAAATATATTTGTGCTGCTTGGCTTGTTTCGAATTTGATTCATAATTTTGGTGTTTGCTTCACCGGTAATCCAACCCGGAACCTCGCACACCTCGATGGCTTTTTTTTAAGTGAGAATAGTAGCAAACGAGCATGCAAACCATTTGATGTTAAGCCCATCGCAGCCCATAGACATCCACGTACAACCACAAACTGTAATGCTTTACGGCGAATTACGAGGGTGGCAGAGGTATCTCCCCAGTCTAACTCTAGTTCTCCCACCTTTAGACGTACCACGCTATACAAAACCTGAATTAATGAATCAATAATTCATGATTTTTAAACCAAAATAACAATCTCTAGTTAAACAAACATTTTGCGATCCTATGAATAATTCTGACGGCATGTATTTCCGGAGTCCCGACAGGAATACAGAGCGGGTCAATTTGTGCCTATCTTGTCTTCCTGTTCATTGGCTGATCCCTTTTCGGCTTTCCATCGGCTTTTTCTCCCGGTCAACATTACCCAACGGCACTTAAAGCCGATGTACTGATTTTACATTGTACCCTTGACATTCATTAAGTCAACAAATTTTCTCAAAAAGTCGAACCCAATTCTCTGAAATGAAAATCTCTAACAAGATTTAAAAAATCATAATCATATTCCAGCTCAGTTTTATTCTATTATGTATGGAATTTTCAAGATTTCTTTCTAAGTGCTACCTTGCTATATAAAGAACTATATATATAACTATATAAAGAACGTACCTGAAAAATTCATAAATCTAAGTTAGCTTTAACGTATCTACGTAATTTTTAACGTTGATTTTTGACGTATTAACGTTCGAGCTCAGATAGGATTTCAGTGATAGGTGGTAGAATTATAGTTCGACCGGGGAGGTGCCACAACCGCTCTCATAATCCTCCGTAAAGCATTACTTGTGTTTCGGTTGGAGAGGTGCGGTTGCCGGCTACCCTTTGAATCGAGGCGACCATCTTAGTCCTCATGAGTAGCAACGTATCTACTTTCGACCTCAGATAGGATTTCGGTCGTATTTGTGGTTGTACTTGGATGTCTATGGGCTGCGACTACTTAACATCAGGTGGCTTGCATGCTCGTTTGCTACTCTTCTCACTTAAAAAAGTTACTTATATGTATAAGCGGTATATAAACGGTGTTGGCTGAGCGTTGATCTCTGGGTCATTCATCTTATATATAGATGTTTATATACATAGATTGCGTATGTGTGCATTAAGATTTATGTGTAGGAGGGAGCTCTCTCAGATACGAAGGAGCTTGTATTGATTATGTCCAATCGTGCGACTCATTAGCGCAATATTGCCCTTTGACATATCAACACATGTCTGTATATAAATATAAAATGACAGTTTATTTATTTGTTTCTCATAAACATGATAATTACCGGTTTGATGTAGATTAAATTTTGTTGTTTAAGTGTGAAACTTGTGTTTCGCATGTTTCAGTGTTTTTCGACGAAATAGTGAGGTAGTGGCGTGATAATTGCGATTTGATGTTACAGTGTTAAAATTTTAGTCTAGATTAAATTATTGATTTGGTCTAGACCATTTTTTTACGGAGAATACTTATATCTCTGGTCTCAATACGGTTGTACCTCAATTTTTATATGCAGAATACTTGTGTTTCTAGTCTCGTTATGGGCTTATTATAGGTGGCAGAACTATAGATGGACCTAGAAGGTACATCCCTCATAATCAGCCGTAAAGCAACTCTTGTGGTTCGGTTCGAGAGGTGCGGTTGCCGGCTACACTTACTAGAGTAGCTACCATCTCTGTTCTCAGGAGTAGCAACGCATCTACGAGCTCAGACAGAACTTCAGTCCTGTTTGATGTATCTCCATGGGTTGCAGCGACTACTTAATTTCGAGTGGCCTGTGGTCGTTTGCAACTCCCTGCACATAAAATAGTTATATATGATCACGCTGTATTATCGTGGAACTGAGGACGGATAGGAACTTAGATAGGTCTTTCAACCTGTTCGAGTTTGGATGGTTGGGCGGCAGTAATCACTTAAGACAGATGACCTAATACAAGTTCAAATATTTTGTTTCACTATAAGGTATTTACATACACTCAATGACTGTCAAAGTTACAATGTAAAATCAGTACGTTTTTTTTATTATGAAAGAGTAACAAACGAGCAAGCAGGCCGCCTGATGTTAAGTGGTCACTGCAGCCCATGGACAACCACGTCCGATCTCAAACAGAACAGAATTTCTTTTTAAGGTGGACGCGGATGCGTTCCTACTCTCGAGGACTAAAATGGTCGCCTCCAATAATGTGTATCCGACAACCACACCTCCCCAACCGAAACACAATACATGAAGAACATGTTGCTTTACGACGGGTTATGAGGGTAGCGGGTCTACCACCTTTAAATCAGCTTTGAGCGCCTATTGGCTGTTGACCGAGAGAAAAGTTGGCGGAAAAACTCTTAACACTCTTTTTAAACCTGTCGTTGATACAACAAATTACACAGTATAACCTTAGAAAGAGTAGTTCAAGAGGAAGCTTCACATGTGTAATAGTTGCATATTATAGTACAGAAAAGTCGACAATTTCAAAGATTTGTAATGCGATGTAATAAATGCAACGGCCCAAAGCCAGTGCGGGCCCAATATTTAAAAAGAATGTTTCTTATATCCTTCAAACAAGAACATGGCAGCCTAACATGACGAAGTTTAAGCAAAGTTGCCCGCATTTATTTAATTTCACGCACATTTCGCCCAGAATCAGCTATTATAATTCGTAATTGGCTTAACAATCCACCGGTGCTCAAAGTGGCTCAGATAAAACTCCCAAACTTTCACAATGGGGCTCGCGCTTTGTATTCAGTGACTACAACCCTCAAAGTTCAAACCCTTTGTAATTTAATATTCCTTTTTATACTAAGCTGACTTTACGTAAATGGAGGTTCCAATTATTTATATTAAAGATTTAATCTATTTATACATATATACTATATAATAAAACTGTAACTCATCGCTGCCTGTACAAGGTAAATATATTTAAAATTTCTTAATGGGGTGCCTTTATATACGGAAGAGAACCCAAAATAATGTTTTTTCATTGACTGACTGATTGACTGTTTCTCCGTATATCTGTATATCTGTATTTTTGTGCACGCTAATCTCAGAAACGGCTTATCCAATTTTAATGCAGTTTTCAGGATTATATTGTGACGGGCTTCACTCAACAGTTAGTGTTTATTTAATTTAAATCAAATAACAAATAAAGAAATTATATCAATTTAATACGTGGACAAAGTTGCGAGCAAAATCTCGTAACCAAATAGAATCCTAATGCATAACATGTCTCATTTTTCTATAAATTAACTTAACAAGAGTTTATGTCTATGAGTCTGATATAAAGCAATCCCCGGGATTTCTAGGGAAGACATTTGCAGTACCAGGGTCGCATCGCAGGCTTTGAAGTAGAACTCTCTTTGTACCTTTTTAAAAGGCCCCATGTCCCCCATGCCCAAAATAACGTGAAATATACACACACACACACACACAAATTCAAATCATCTGAAGCTTTAGTTAATAAGATATTAATTGAAAGGCTTTGAAGTTGACAATCAATAATATCTGCCAAAATATATATATACATTTTTAATAAAAAGTATCCTATAACCCTAAGAATATGTGTACAAAATTTCGTGATAATCGGCTGAGTAGTTTTGCCTTATATATGAATATACCTATATATGTATAAGCTAGTATAGAGTGCCTATACATATAAAATAGAGCTTGAATCGCTTGATATCGAAACCTATTGTAAGCCAGCAGATGATAAAACTTTAACATGGTAAGGGAGTACCAATGTTGGGCTCTTAATCCACAATGGAAAAATAATATTGTTTCGGTTCCAATGATGTGATTGCCATATTTGATAGTAAGCTTATATATAAAATATTAAATGGCTTTTCATTCGTTATTAGCTGTTTTTCTACAAGTTCATTAACTTATCTATGATATAATATTAAGGCACCTCCAATCTCAGAATCTAAAGTCCTTTAAATCCTGCGACAAAGTTTAGGGAATTTACGAATCCCAGAGTCTAATTACGTCAATCGTATAAAAAACTCATCGGTCCAATCAAAAGTACGTTTCATTCTTATTTTTTTTTTCATTCGTTGTTACCTATTTTTCTAAAAGTTAATTAACTTGCCTATGATATAATATAATGAACTAAAGTAACGAACATAATCATCGTCGTCATTAACGCCCACAAAACTGTGTTGCCAACCTTTATTAGTATGTGGGTTTACTTAAGACAATGGTCTTTGTTCAAAAAATACGTCGTTATTTCGAAATATTTTATTTCGATAAAGTGTAATATTAAATGGAAGGTGGGAAAACTATAGTTTGACCGTGGAGGTACCACTGCTGCCCTCATTGTTCTTGCTAGCCAAACTTTGAGGAGCAGCAACATATCTGCGTTAGAGCTCAGATAGGATTTCGGTCGTGTTTGTGGTTGTACATGGATGTCTATGGGCTGCGACTACTTAGCATCAAGTGATTTGCATGTTCGTTTGCTGTTCTTCTCACATAAAGAATCAAAAAGTAATTTAAATTTTTTTTCGTCGTTTTTTTTTTTTGGATAATCGGACCAGTCGCTAGCTTGACCGGCTTTAACGGAGAGCTTTCTTTGCACATTATAGAAGAGCCCAGTATCATAGCGTTCAGGGAATACCTCAGGAGGAAGCTCGTTCCACATTCATATAAATACATACATGCAAGAAATGAACACGCATTATATGCTAATACATATATATACATAAACATATATTTATATGCTCATTTGAGCGTTCATTTCTTCCTCCACATAGAACTGAAGTTGTAAAGTCAATCACAGATGCGCTAGCTCCGAGAACTGGGGAATTCGTAATTAATTTCAGTTGGCTCCTTACTACAAAGGAGAGTAATATTCAGCTCGCTAATACAATTATGCAATGACGAAGGAATCAAATAGACTGATCTCTAAAGTATATTATCTATATATAGATGAGTAGGTAACTTATTAATATAAAGATGAACACCGCCGATACAACTGAACATACAATATTGGAATTTTGCAAAGGTTTTCTTAAAAAAAATTGGAGAAAAATAGAGGAGACCTATGTCACAACATGGTCTGACCTAGTTATTTAATTACAGGTGATTTTTAAGAAATTTGTAAAATTTAAAAGTGACAGAAAAATAAAAGATATAAATTCAGAAAACTGATTTTTAAGCCAAACAATATGAAATTTTTTACGACCTTTTTTATTTTATAAATTTGCTTGAAATATGTACTCTTAGATAAATGTCAAAAAAATACTTAAAAAAAAACAATATTTATTTTACGACCTAAGAATTTTTATTACTAACAAATTAATATTTTACAATGAAATAATTTACGGAGAATAAAATAACAATCAAACAGAATTAGAACAGCGATTCGACAATAAGAATGGCAGAGTAACGTTCCGATCTAAGACCGAACACGAACTGAGCCGAGCGGTGATCTGCTCGGCTTTTTATACCCCCGGTTCTTAATAATACTTCTATTCTTCTATAGTACATATAAAGTAAAAATAAACTTGCATGAGATGAAAGATTGTAATATAAAAAAAACAAGTATCTTAAATTTAAAACATATTTCAGTAATCTGAATGGAGTATTTTATTATTAAGTTTTTTTATTATAATGATGTTTAAAATTTTAGTTTTTATAATTTAATATAGTTTAGATTTATTTGCACTATGTAACAGTTATTTATAAATAAAGATTTTTTTTATTGTGTAAGGGTAAGAAACGTGCAAGCAGACATATGTATATAATACGAGAAAATTATTTTGTATAAGGAGTCTACTTAGTTAGATCTATGCAATTATGAAATTGATCAGTCTCAAGCATTCGCTGCTAGCAAACGTTACCTACTCTACAGTAGAGGTTTCGCTTTACTCTATTGAGATATCAATTGATAATAGAGCCATGATTTCGTGCCTTAGTATCAAGATTTGATGAATCTATATTTAGATTTATATATTTACAAGGTAACTGAAGTTCGACCAGGGTGGTACTGCTGCCGCCTTCATAATCCGCCGTAAGGCATTACTTGTGTTTCGGTTGAAGAGGTGCGGTTGCCGCCTGTACTTATAAGGTGACCATCTCAGTCCTCAAGAGTGACAACGCATTTTTGTATGACGTCAGACAAGCCTTTAACCGTATTTGTTCTAGATCGTAGATATCCACGGGCTGCAGAATCCATTTAACATCAAATGGCCTGCACGCTCGTTAGCTACTTTGTCAACATAAAAAAATCTGTCATATATAGCAATAACATTTCCTAATGTTTATAAACAAAGTCGCTTATCGTAGAACGCATGTAAGCCTGGCAAATCAATTGAACACATCGGCTATCGGAAGTAGGCAATTGTAAACATTAATCAGCGGAGAGGTAAACACGTGTTATGAGCTACAGAAACACGCATAGATACACGAACATGCACAGGCAACGCAGACAAACATGCAGACTTATGCAGACTTTTGCACACGCACATATAGATTTTACCTTTTACCTTTTAGCATGTATAGCTATCTCGTATGCTCACCATCTTTCTAAGGTCTGTGTTATGTTTATTTATCAAGAACTAATTTGATAAGGGTGCTGAGCCTTTTTTCGCCGCCTTTTTTGTTCCGGTCAACGTTTGCCAACAGGCGCTCAAAACCGATGTACTGATTTTATATTGTACCCTAGACGTTCACTAAGTGTATGTGTATCTTACAATGAAATAATATATTTGAATTTTAATATGCATACGCATACCCACATGCATATTTATATTCACACACATATATGCAAGCAACGCACTCATACATACACACGCACATGTATACGCACACAATCATACATGCACGCACAGATATAAACATACCCGTTCAAAAACACGTACACACACACGACGACGAAATAAATGCAAGCACACGCATAAAATAAACCCGGCTACACTTTGAAGCGAGGCGAACATCTTAGTCCTCAGTTATATGAAGGCTACATATGACATTGATAAGACATTAGTTCTGTATGAAGTCGAATAACGATGACAGGGTTTGTTTATTATCATGACCATTAATTTTATTACTCTGACCGATCGACTTTTGATCTATGTAGAATCAGAGACTTTTACTTTCTGTTAACATCCACGACATAACCATCCATTATTTACTCAATATACAATCCACCTAATGGGAAGTAGACGGTAACCATGTCAAAAGCAAACTCAGAGGACATGTCAAATGATGTCGAAAATGATGATATTAGTTTTTTGAAACCGGAACCGGAACCGGAACCAATACCGAAACCGTTTGTGTTTTGAGGGTAAACCTTTCAAAAGAACCCGGTATACTACTATTCTGAGATTTGTACCCACTAAAAGTTCCCCCGTATGCCACCACACTCATCGACGTCATGCCCGGGATCGCTGCGTCGGAACGACTCGAGCTTCCACTCTTACCACTCTCAATCCCGGCAAACTCCCTTTAATCCTCTTATTTCAAGCAGTAGATACCATAGCGCCACTCACGTCCCTAGCTACAAGACCAGTAGATATTTTACCAAACCGTACAAATTTTATCATATAATCAATTCGATTTATTTTCCTGCTAAAACGTTTAGTAGACGAGATTGACTATTTTAATGACATTAAATTAATTAGCAATCATTGGAGAAAAGTAATTAAGTAGCTTTAACTTCCTTTTTCCGCGAAATACAATTATATATATAGCTTCGATGTCTGCTATAAATTGGACAGCAATACGAAGTTTGAAAAATATTGCTTAAATAGCGGTTATCTTAAAAATATATAGTTTTTGAATATCGTTAATCTCCAGTTTAATATAGCGTGATAATACATACATACAGAGATCAACCAGAAGATGCAGACTGTTTACAAATTTAGATAGATTAAATCAATACTTATCGTGGTAATCAAACACAAATAAACGAACATACGGACGGCGTTTTAAGTTTTTATATAATAGTAAAGATAAGGATAAAATATTTGTTTTAAATATTAGTGAATGTCAATATTAAGCTCTCATCAATGTCCTTAGGAAGAAGAAAACGTATGAAGGGACATAGGTTCCCTCTGTGTATCATTCCGGCTTTAGAATGGTAGGTAGTCTGAATTCTGACCTGGTGCCTACTTCACTCTTTCGCCTCCACCCGCGCCAAAGTTTGAGATTCCATCCACATCAAATGAATTCGTCACGGCCTTTCACAGATCAGATTGGGCATTTTTTGTACCACGGACATACAATGTATGTGGGTGTGTTTTTTATGTGTGAAGAGTAGCAAACGAGCATGCAAACCTCCTAATTTTAAGTAGTCGCAGCTCATAGACATCCTCGTACAACCACAAACAAGACTGAAATCCCATCTGAGCTCGAACGTAGATACGTTGCTGCTCCTGAGGACTGAAATTGTCGCCTCGCTTCAAAGTGTAATCGGCAACCGCACCTCGCCAACCGAAATACAAATAATGCTTTACGGCGTATTATTAGAATGGCGATTGTACCTCACCGGTCGAACTATAGTTCTCCCACATATAATCTACTTCTGTGTACTGTATACTTCTAAGTAAGGTATTCTCTGAATGCTATGAAATTGCGTTCTTCAAAAAGGGTGCGAAGAGAGCTCTTCTTCGAAGCCAATAACGTTGTTGCAAATATCCATAAGCAACAGTAACTGCTTTCTATCAGATGGCTCGTCTGCCTTTTGTTTAGGCTATATATAAAAATTCAACGACAAAAAACTGTAAAAATAAATTAATTCAAACACTTTGGAATTGACTTAGCATAATGTGAGCTATTTTGCGCTCCACACCTCATTACAAGTCCCGCTGCGTAGTTCACGCCACGCCGGAGATCACGACAAGATGGCGCCGATGTGTCACGTCGCGCGTTAACATGCCTACTTTGGCACCTATAACATTTTTTAAGTTATTCATTTTTAATTTCAAGAAAGAAGGTTCTCAATTGTGTTGTATTTTTAACACGCTTTTATTAGCTTGCGTTGTATCTATGTATGTATGAATGTAACAGATTATTTGAGCATAATTTTCACCAATTTCCAGAAATCTGATTAATTTGAAATTTTGCACACGTATCAAGGATGGATGATAATGCAATAATATGAAAAAAATGGTTAAAAAAAACTAAAAAACACGCTTTTCTACTTTTTTTGTTGGATTTTTTTTATAAAAGCGTGTTTTTTAGTTTTTTTTTTACTATTATTTATTTTGTTACATCAGAACTCAGTTATTTATTAACCGAGTTGTAATATATTTCTTTATTTCTAAACTTTCCTAATCTCAGTTCCAATTTTATATAGCATGATAACACAATAGAAGTAAAAAACGAACAGACCAAAAACCTGATGCTAAGGTCACTGCCGTATGGACATTTGTAACAAACTCCATGGTCTTACTTGAAGTCGATCACATGCGTTGCTATTCCTGAGGACTTAATTAGTCGAATCATTTTTAAGTGAGCCGACAACCACACCTCATTCTCGCTAAAAATGGGTGAAGCAATGGTACCTCCCCGATCGAACCATAATGGTTCTACCACTTCACAAAATTAAATAATAAAACTTCAATCTTGTTTGGAATTCATTCAGGTACTTATCATGAAGTAGACTGGATGTTCGCGTAATGTGTCTACGCTGTAAAAGGCCGTAATAAATTATTGACAATAAAAGTACAGTCAAAAGCAATACAATTTTAATAAAAATGTTTACGATTTTTAATTTGACGATACTTTAAATTAACTTTTATTTTGAGTACATCGCGTGGTAAAGCCATGCTAGTTTGCTTCTCAGTCTCAAGTTCATTCCCGATCGGGTAGAATTTTACGCTACAATTATTCTGGATATGTTCATGTGCTTATGTATATGTGTGTGTACCTAAAGGGAACTGCGAAATTTATATGATTTTTTTCTGATTGGTTAGGACGAAGAGAAATGTTTTTAATTTCGTATATGTTTAATTTATATAGGACTAGATTTTTCAAGTATTTAAAATGATTCTATATACGATTTTAAACTTATAAGTCAAGGTTGAACTGACCACAAACCATGCAAGTGGTTCGAAATATCAACAATTAAAACGTCAATCGTCAGTTCCCGTTATATAGTAAAATGAGTCTAAATTTTAGCTTAATAAAAGTATCTATCGCTTGTGCTCACCATCTTTCTAAAGTTATACTGCGTAATGTTTATTTATCAAGGACTGATTTAAAAAGTGTGCCGAGTTTTTTCGCCGGCATTTTTCTCCCGGTCTACCATAGCCAACAGGGCGCTCAAATCCGATGTACTGATTTTACATTGTACCCTTGACATTGAACACATGAAATAAAATATTATGAACTAGCTTTGCCCACTTACTTATTTATTTGTTAATCGATTTCAATGAAAAAGACACTAAATGTTAAGTGAAGCCCATTACAACATAATCCTGGAAACTGCATTCAAATTGGATAAGCCGTTTCTGAGATTAACGTGCACAAACATGCAGATATATAGACAAACAGACACAATGAAAAAATATTGTTTTGGGTTCTCTTGCGTTATAAAGGCACTCCATTTCGATTTTTTAAATATATTTGCCATTTACAGACAGCAATCGATTACAGTTTTATTATATGTATAGATTTTAAAAGCATATTTTAATTTGAATTGAAACCAGCATTACATTGATATTGGGAATAATAACAGTGACTGAAACAACATATTTCGTGAAAAAGTAGTAAAAAAGTAGAGAATTATTACTAAGAAAACTAAGAACACGTACATAGGTAGAGCAAATTTAAAAATTGATCGACATGGATTCTGTACATTTTTATCCAATTAAGGAAAGAACTGCATCACAGAAAAAGTGACGAAATTACCTTACCATATTAATCCGATCTTACTTCTATAGCCAACTGTCTGTTCGTAAATCGATAACGAGATTTGTTAGACCAGGCTTAGTCTGTTCTACTAGACTTAGTTTACTAAGATCCTCGAGTGGCGACCACGTCTAGGCAAAAGGAGTAAAAGGCGTCCCCCAACCAGGTGGACGGACGACCTGATGAAACAGCCGGTAACCGCTGGATGCCGAGGGCACAGGACCGGTTAGAGTGGCGGCACCTGGGGAGGCCTATATTGTTGAGGTTTACTCAAAGTGGGATTCGGGCATCCGTAAGGGTACGCCAATTAGTAAGGGATTCGCGACAAAATTTATAATCCATCGTATTAATAACGTATTTGTACTGATCGAGGCTTTAATAAAAGCCCTAAGTTTTGCTATATATGTTTTTTTTTATTTTTATTACATCTAGTAATGTTATAAAATAAAATCCCCCATCAAGTCTGTCTGTTTCTTTGCGATACACTCACAAAGTATTGAAAGGATTTTCTCACATCGTTCAACAACGGGAAGAGTGATTCCTGAGGAAGGTTTTGGTGCATAACAAGTTAAGTTTTTTTGTAAATTGAGCTAGAAATCAAATAGTTAAATGCAATATATAGTAATTCAGTCGTAGTTCGAAATAGACCTTTCTTACTGTTCGTTTTTGCAACTAGGTAATGACTGAATACATGTATGAAAGAAAAATAATGTAAGTAAATATAAACCGAGCGAAGCTGGGTCGGATTGCTGGTACCTAGTAAAATAAAAAGCTGTTTTGTACATGAATGAGCTATTCTGGGGGAGGGTTTTTAAAGATAGGGGTTCGCGGATGTTTGGTATATTTAAAGGGGGTACGTAATCAATAACACAATTCAAGTTCTCAATTCATCGGGGTTGTAAAGGTGGGAGGACCATAGCTCGACCGGGTAGGTTACCGGGTAGGACCCCTCTCATAATCCGCCGTAAAGCATTACTTGTGTTTCGGTTGGAGAAGTGTGGTTGCCGGCTACACTTTAAAGCGAGGCGACCATCTTCACAGGAGTAGCATGCTTGTAAATTGAATATGGATGTCTATGAGCTGCAAGTACTTATAATCAGATGGTTTGCATGCTCGCTTGCTACTCTTCTCACATAAAAAAAATCGATGTTAACGGGTTCTAATGATTTTATTTGAGATGTTTCTTTAAAATCATAATATTTCTTTTAATTTTAAATCTATATTAAATTGAGAAAATATTTAATTTTATAAAATTTTATAAAATCATTTTGCGTTCATTTATTTTTATTTTTTTATGTCTTCCGAAATTAAACTATTAAAAATTTCACTCACACAAAGAAGATCCAAAGCGACATTATGAACACGATGTATCAAAATATCTACGCTTGTACTGGACTACTAATTATTATAGTTGCTCGTTTAGTATAGAACAAGTGCCTAACGAAGGCACGACACTAATTAAAATTAGCCTAATTAACTCGTAAATACCAAATAAGGTACGAATTATTTTATATTTTAGTGTAAAATTTCATTAATTGCCATATGTTGCAATTATAAGGTAATTATTGCATATATTTCTGCAAATATCAATATGTAGAACTCTGATAATGATCTTAAGCAGATGTTATTAATTAAATACAAAGGCTTTAATGGTAAACTAAGACTATGAGTAGCATACGAGCATGCAAACCACCTGATGTTAAGTAGTCGCAGGCATCTGAAATTGAATGTAGATACGTTGCTACTCCTGAAGAATAAGATGGTCACCTCCAACCGAAACACAACTTATGCTTTACGGTGGATTATGAGGACGGCGGTGGTACCTCCCCGGAAGAACAGTAGTTCTCTCACCTTTCATTTTTTATTGTCAATATTTCGAACCAGATTTACAATAATGAAAACATTAAAACGAATTATAACACCCTGAGTCCATGCCCATGCGGCATGGTGCCACGAACGCTAGCCATATCCTCGCGTTGAATAGCAATCACAATTATTTGCGCGAGATACGAACCAGTCCTCGTGACACCAGCAGCGTCAATTAGTCATGGGACTAATTATTTGAAAAAGATACGTATATAACTAGTTTTAAGATTTCCATCATTGTAAATTACATTCTGTATTTTATAATATTAACACGGCTTTACAAAATGAAATCCATCTAATCAACCCAGATTACATTTAGGTTCCAAAAATAAAGAAAAAACATCGTTAGAACTTTTAAGTTAATCCAGGGATTAAACTCGCAGCTAATCCTCGGCCTCAAAGAATACAAAGAGCTCCAAATTCCAGAAGATTTGTCCGTTCTTTCGTGCAATAAAACAGACTGTCGACCTAACTGTATTCTTAATTTTGTAATTCTCTGCACAAGATATGAACGAGCCCTCTTGTCAGCAGTAGCGTTAATTAGGCTTGTGGCTATTACATATGTAGGGTAAAACTAGAGCTGCATGTTTCAAAATCAAAATATTTTTATTCTAAGTAGATTCTTTACAGAACTCTTTATAATGTCAAAAAACTACCACCGACTTGTAAGATGTTTCATTTTGGATAAGATATACATATTTTAACTTTTGAAAAATTGTATTTGATTGTAATATTAGATTTCTGAGTGAAAGCTTGCACATACAACTTTAAACAAGACTGAAGTCCTGTCTGTCTGTCAATCTATCTACTTCTGAGAAAGCCTATATTAAGTGATGATAATTATAATTATATTTTTATAGGAGTTTATTGACAGGTAGTACTATAGTTCAACCGGGAAGGTACCACTGTCTTCTTTATAATCCTAAGTAGGGTTATCATGTATTTTGGTTGGAAGGATTCGGTTGATGTTGACAACCGAGGCTGCCATCTTGGTCCTCAGACGTAACAATGCATCAAATTACAAGCTCGACCACTTAATACGGCGATCACATAACTACAGGTGGTCTGCACACTCCTTAACCACTCTTATAACGTCATATAGTATGCTTTAAAGAGAGAGAGATGAGTTATAAGAGAATTTTGAAGGTGAGAGAACTATAATTCGACCGGGGAGGTACCACCACCGTTAACCATTACTTGTGTTTCGGTTAGAGAGGTGCGGTTGCCGGCTACTCTTTGAAGCGATGCGAACATCTTAGTCCTCAGGAGTAGCAACGTATCTACGTTCGAGCTAAGATAGGATTTTAGACGTGTTTGTGGTTGTACTATGTCTATGGGCTGTGACTACTGAACATAAGGTGGTTTACATGCTCGTTTG